>JBBPLE010000328.1:13438-30319 GCA_038089675.1 Boletales sp. KT-2023b | reverse complement strand
GAAGTGCTCGAACAAGGTCGCGCTCTCTCTTGGAACCAGCTCGCTCGCCTCCGTTCCCCACTTGATGACGTGGTCACATCTGGCGAAGGGAGAACATTGGCAGATGACTATACCCGTCTGACCTCACTCATCCGTGATACTCTCAGCTCTGCAGGTGGAGACCAACATGATCGTGTTTGGCAGTTAAACGTGGAACTGGCAGGGACAGTGTCGAAGATCCGCGAGTTGCCTAGTCTTTCTCGGTTCCTTCTGCCCTTGCTCTTCCCTGATCTCCGACTTGCAGCCAGTGATGGTCCAGTCATCATCCTGAATGCGACTCAGTATGGCTGCGACGCTCTCGTAGTTTCTGTTAACAGTGATCCTATCCACGTTTCGTTGTCGGTCACACAGGAAGACGCTCGACTACTGGTGTCTACCCTCAGTAAATTAACCGAGCGCGCAAAAAAAGACGAAATCACGACAGACTTGCAAGTATTCTTGCGAGATCTTTGCGACCAGATTGTTTCCCCCATTGCTGATCGCCTCCGTTCCAAACTCGCATACCCTGTTCAATCCCGCGTCTGGTGGTGTCCTACCGCCGAGTTCTCTCTTTTGCCGCTGCACGCTGCTGCGTCGTATAGGAAGGGCAAGAAGGGATTTTCAGATTTGTACATCTCATCGTATACTCCCACCCTGAGCGCCCTCATTCGGGCTCGGCAATTCACTTCCTCAACGACTGCATCCAGCCAGAAACGTTTCGTCGCTGTCGGACAAGCGACCGCGAGAGGAACCAATAAACTACAGTCGGTCGGCACGGAACTGGCCAACCTTGCACGGCGCTTGGATGGCCTCACGACGTTTACCTCCGTCGAGGGACAGGATTCGTCGATTTCGAGGGTGACAGAGGAACTGGAAAAGAACGAGTGGGTACATCTCGCCTGTCATGGGCTCCCAGACAAGAGTCATCAGTTCGAGTCCGCATTCGCTCTCGAAGACGGACGGCTGACGATCCAGCGGATCAGCCAATTGGACTTGAAGCATGCTGAATTCGCGTACCTGTCGGCTTGTCACACGACGGTCGGATACGAAGAAAGTCCAGACGAGTCGCTTCACCTGGCGGCTGCGATGCAGTTTGCCGGGTTTCGATCGGTGATTGGGACGATGTGGGCGGTGGACGATGCGCAGGCGACCAAGATCACGTCCGAGTTTTACAAGCATATGGTAGACAAGTCGGGTCGGTTAGATCATACGCGTGCAGCGTATGCGATGTGGAAGACGACGAGGTCGGTGAGGGTGCCCCTCGATCAACGGATTCTCTACGTGCATATCGGTGCCTAGTCGTTCCCTGCATATGCTCTGTCTCTCTTCGTATTCCTCGTTGTGGGATTGGTCTCCACCGTGCTATTATTCGCTTTATAAGCTCGTGTCGATGATATCACGTTTTGCTACCTCATAGTTTAGATGCGATCTTACCAGTTGGACATTGTTGCTGGACGAACGAAATTCCTGTATTAAATGGCCCAAGGTACATCTACCTCAGGGCAATCTGTCAGGTACACATATCCCCGACTTTGTCCTGCACATGTGTGCGTGATGTCGACCGTGGACGTTCAGGCGCTGCACTCTCCTCCCCGTCTTTGGTTTCGGACGTAGGTGACAGTACCAGCGTTTTACGCGTCGGTATCCGGAAGGATTCACAACAGGTCCGGAAAACGCACATCATCGCGTCGCCTTCTTGCCCTCGAGTCCCTCAACCCGCTTGTCAAACGCCTCGTCCTCGTCCTGCTGCTGATGCACCTGCAACACCGCCTCAACCTCGTGCAGCTGCCCGGCGCCTGTCGCCCGCGATTTGGCCAGAATGCCGCTCAGGTGTACAAACACGCCACGCGTATGCAGCTAGTCACGGCGACCAGCCTCTCGACCGAGCACTCTGACCTGAATGCCAGCAACCCGAGATAGAGCGCAATGTCGCGCCACTGCGCACGTGTTCAGTTAGCTATGAAGGTTGGCACCTTATGTTTCTGCTTGTTTTGTTTTGTTTTGTTTTCGTAAGCTCGTGCGCGTGAAAATACATCGGACGCACCTTGTCAAGAAAATGTAGTGAGTCGTACTCTGAACCGTCTTTCCGTCGATGCTGTGCCAAGTCGAGGGCAAGTGGCTAATGATTGTACTGGATGAGTCAAGGAAACACACGGGCGCACGGACGCACCGTCAGGTACAGTATTGTAGATCGTATCGTCATTGGCCAACAGCTCGGTGGAAAATCAGCCGTGTGAGATTTGACATGCGCGGATCCTTGTCTTCCAGACACTTGGCCATCTCACCGAGCTGATCCTCGACCTTGATCACCCCGTCGAGGATCAGATGGGTGAGTACCATCAACATGCTCTCCAACACTTTTCGCCCGCCGGCTGGCTGAACCCTGCGTTGACATCTGTGACAACGGCGCGTGGGGTGGGGTACCCGCCAATCCCGGTCCTGATCCCGAACCTGGTGACTCCGTATCCTCGTCCATCACATCTGGATCCCGTTCTTTCTGGCCCAAAATCACTTTCGCGTCCGATGACGACGACAGGGTAGATAACCCGCACGTAAATGCGCGCCAACACGAATCCATTCCTTGCACAGACCCGGGTTTTTAATGCATCTCGCAGCTCTTGAACACCAGGTTGCTCACCTTCATCCGGAGGGTCTTGTCCAGGAGTGAACCTGTTCCGTGTGCGATACATAAGTAGTAGACGCGTGGGGCAAGAGATGGACTCACTCTTGACTTTTTGCGTGCTGCGTTGAACCGCTGAAGTGCAATGCAGGGTATAGCGCGCGAGGATCAGATCGGCCGGGAAAGAGTCAGCCAACTGTCAGGGGAAACTACGGCATGTTACGTTGCCCATAAGACCCCATCCTACTCAGGAACACGTACACCTTTTTTGTCCACACCGTCGACGTCTATGCGTCGTCGCGCGCGAGACGCCGCCATTGGTGTGCGGCGCGCCCGCATAGCCGAGGTCGGTCTTGAGGTCCTTTGTCCGACAGGCCTCGTTCTTGGGACACGTACTCGATTTGAACGAGCGAGGCCTGGAACCAGGAGGAAGGAGTCTGACTCTGAGGTCATTTTTTTCTTGGCGGTGCCTTTGGGTGGTTTTGTGTATAATTATCGCAGTACGCGATGGACGACGCCTGCATGCGGCAGAACGGGATACAACCGGAGGCGACACAGCAGCGTATGCGTGTAGGCCCGTGTCCGATGTACGAACCACGGATCACCTTGTACACCACAACTGGGTGCCCCAAGGATGACTGTGTGCCAACACTGTGGAAGTCGCACAAGACATGCCGTTGGAGTCGCGAGGCAGGTGCGTTTGTAGGCAAGAGGTCGAGCGTCGGAGGCACAAGGATGATCGTCTATGAAGTCGCGAACAGAGTGACGACGATGAGAATGAAGACGAGGCAGAGGAACAGGACAGTCCAGTTCCATGGAGGTTGGACGAGGCTGCATCGGCGCACGTTCACGGAGAGACGCCAACGAGGCTGGTGAACAAGGTCAACGAATTGGAAACACAGCAGAGAGGGAAGCGACTCGAGGAGAAGAAAACGAGAGGTGGGTCGAGCTTGTCGACGTGGCAGTGTACTGTATCATGGTGCCAAAAGTTAGTAGACCGACGAGGGAGGAGACGGAGGGACTGGCTCTATTGTTGGAAGAGGCTGCGACGATGCACGTTCACGGGCTGAAACTGCAGGCAGAGACACTAACATGGTTGGTGGATGAATGAGAAACGCGATCGCTTTGCGGTAGAGAGGGACACTCGGAGTATAATGGTGGAACACAAGCGACTTGAGTCGATGAGAAGAAAAGGACAAGTTGAACTCGAATATTTGGATCTTGGTAGCCAACTTGTCGACAACATCGATTTGCGGAATGGCACATCTCCCTGAGCTTGGATTGAGAAAGCTCAAACAGAGGCAAGTCCAGTTTTGGTTCACCCATCGTATAAGTTCAACGTTCAACCGTAAATCCGAGAAACCCATCCTGGACAATATTAATCTTCTCTTTTTGCCCTGCATTCACTCTCAGGCTCAAGTATATATACCTCCAAGTTTCTGGAAAACAATTGATGGTCCTTCTCCGCCCTCCTCTGATCCCCCGCAAGTGCCGTCACGTATGCGTCCGGGTCAAAGTATCAAGCCCCGTGTCAGCTTGTGATCCATTTGCGCATCCTCGTCCCCTGGCCCCATCAACTTCAACCGTACGTTGATGAGACGGGCACCGCAAGCACCACGACTGAATCGCGCTCTCTTGGAAACCTCAAACATGGCAGCTGGAAGGACGTGTCAACCGTTCCTACGAACTCCGCCATGTGAGCAATGCCGCCGAGCATGTCTTCCGATAGAGGGCACAAGAGGTGTAGGAAGCCCTTGCACTTTCTTGCGAAAAGATTCTCGACCGTTCGGAGGAATCCAAGTGATCTAGGATGTCCTGATATCCCAATGGTGCATTGATACATTTCTAGCTCATCGTTTCAGGTGACTTTTTCCAGCTACCGCCCGTGCCTGAACAAGATTCGGTTAGTAGAATTGATGCTACATTCGCTTTTCAAGCACGAAGCTGGCACCTGTGCATAAACCACAAGGTAAAACTTACCAAGGTCTTCCGCCAGAAAGAGGACAGTATGTTGTTCACCCTCTGTCTGATATACGATCTTCGATGAGGTTTACCCTAGGATTCACCGATATGCTTGCCGCAATGTGAACGGACCACCTAGCAGATTGGCATATAGAACAATTCCAGAAGCTTTATCGTGAAATAGACTACGATGATGGTATCACTCCGACACTTTTGTATGTTTTACGTTTATCTCAGGGGCACCGACTTTACCCCTTGTTCTCTAGATTTTCCCTCAAAAGCCAGGTGGAGGAGCACAACTGTGGGTGTCTCAACAAACTACGAGGCGACAAAGTGACGTACGCAGTAATGGATGCGCGTGGACATATGGGAACCGTCTAACATTGTATCAGGCGTCCAAGTTACTTGAAAAACACGTCTATCTCAATGACGTCCCGCTGTCGGTGGGGGCTTAGGCGATACTGATCCGTGTGCGTCGCGCTCTCGTCGCCTGTCCCGTTGCATCGCACTCACACATGTGCGCGTCCAACGTAGAACATGCTACTGCAAGGACTCGTCAATGGGTCGCTCGGCAAAGTCGTCGGGTCCATCAGCGTGCATGAAGCGCAGCAATGTCACATTTCCATGGCCAATTCGGGACGCAAACAGAGGGAGGAAGAACCACTCATCGTGAATGGACCCGATGCAAGGGAAAATGAGCCCGATCTGATCGCATTCGACAATCAGATGTTCCGAAAGGACCAGCGCTGGCCTCCTGTGTTCACCGGTTGATTCAACGATAACAGGTCTGGCGGGCAATTTCGAAGCGCGGCGACTCTAGGTACCGCTCGCCCTTGCCTGGACCATGTCTATACACAAGTTCCAAGGTCAGACGCTCAGCCGCGTCAAGGTGGATTTGGGGCGGATATTCGAAAAGGGACAGGGTGACGTGTGTGGACTTTTTGCTCCATCGTCGCTCACAGTACGCAGCGTGCATTGGTATTTCACGGGCGACATGAATGGGGCGACTGGAGATTGCCGATGTCGAGCCTGTCAAGTAGGTCCATGAAGGTCATTGCTGAACCCCCCTACTTACTTGCTTTAAAGGGCGATGGCACATCCAGATGTGATCAAATGGCAGGAACAATGGGACAAGGACAAATGTCAAGAAGAAAAAACGGACAGCGAGTGAACTGTGTCACAATGGCACGACTCGTTTCACGAATAATGAATAATCTAGTAGTTGCGTGAATACAATATATCAGCTCGACCATTGCCTTACGAATTGGTGATATTGATGGGGAGCCAGGGTGCAACATCCAAACAAATGTTTTGAAACAAGGGCGATGATGGAAGATATGTATATAGGCAATCAAGCACTCACCCATCTACCTGTGTAAAGTCCCGGATCTACCAAGACCCAACCTCGACAAGGTGCGTGCAGCATGAAGATGTCGATGGCAAGACCAACACTTATCATTAACCCCAAAGGGGTCTGACATAGTACCGCCTGTAACTCCCTATCGGCGAACAACTCGCTGAGACAGCCAACGTAACACTACGAACACCGACAGCAACAGAGTGCACCGGCAGTGCGGCTGGAGGCGGGCGTGGTGGTGATGGAGGACAGCCACACATTTTTGATGCTCGATCGGCGGTCGCAGGGGCTGGTGCCGGTGTTGCAGTGTGAGTCGAATACTGAGCGTATCGTTTCGGGGGGATCGGATGGGAGGTGAGACACGTGTGGACGGACGGGAGACGTACCATGTGCTGAATCCAAGCAGGGATCTGACGAAAACGGAGGCGCGGTTCGCGGACTGGCTGAGGGGGCGGGAGGGTGGGAGGTGATCGTGGGGCATGCGCCGAGTGAGCAGGACATGCTGGATGCGTTGTCATGCAAGGTGTTGGTGGTGTGCGTGTTTTCGACGTGCGCGAGCAAGTGTGCTGACCTGCGTACAGCTAGTTTGGGCACGGAGGCGGTGAGCAGTACATACGGTCGCACAAGAGGCGGCATCTGCGGCGGTATGCTGCAACGATGCTGTAGGGGTGCTCATCGGGTGCGTTACAGGAGACGGGCGAATTTGACCAGGTGGGCACACCGTATTACTACATGGTGACAGGCTGGTGAGTGTATGTTGATGTGGTCCTATACAGGGGCTCACATTAGACGCAGTCCAACGCTGGTCGCCAACCTGTGGGACGTGACCGACCGGGACACTGACCGGTTTTCTCATGCGGTCTTTTCCAAGGTAGACCAAGGATGGTCCATCGCACGTTCCGTTCCAGATGCGCGCTCGACGTGTAAATTGGGATTTCTGACCGGGAGCGCGCCTATTTATGACTAGCACAGCCACACGCGATTCGATGTCTCTCAAAATGTACGTCGTCGCACCAGCGTCGACCTCACTTGCCACCGTCGGTCTGCCGCCGCCGCCGCCGCCACCAGCGAGCATCAAGGAAACACCCATCGACCGACACGCTGCCGACTGATGTGCCGCCACCACCACGGCGCAACACCACCGGCGGCCACATTCGCCCTGTGCACTCTGCACACCAGCCAGGTCGCGAGACCGTTATCGAGGACGATATTCAGCTCCAGGCTGAGCAGATACGCAGGCCCAAAAGCACGCCGAGGAGCGCTCATTCGACGACAACAAGATCCTCGTGGGCAACCTCATTGGCGAGGACCATGTCAACTACGTCCTCATGTACAATATGCTCACGGGCATTCGCATTGCAGTCCGTCTGTGTGTTGTTTTCTCCGGTCTAGCTCATCTCTATCAGGTCTCCCGGTGCTAGGCCAAGATCAAACGATCACTGACCGACCAAGATTTTACGGCACGACACAAGTATTCTTTTGACATGCAAGTACCTTGTCTTTTTCTCCACGCACACTGACTTTTTACAGTGTCGGAAACGAACTCACGCCATCGGCAAACCATGACTTCAAGTTTAAAGGCTATTTTCCCTGGGTGTTTCGTGAGCTGCGCGAAAATGACTTTCGCCTCTACCCCGCAGACTACCTCCTCTCGCTCACCGCAAAGTACATTCTCTCTGAGCTTGGCTCTCCGGGCAAGTCCGGCTCCTTTTTCTATTTCTCCCGCGACTATCGATTTATCATCAAGATGATCCGCCACTCGGAGCACAAGTTCCTCTTGTCTATCCTCAAGGCCTGTTATGCCCACGTCAAGTCCAACCCCCACACCCTCATCTCCTGCTTTTATGGCCTCCATCGTGTCAAGCTTCCCAGGGGTCGCAAGATCCACTTTGTGATCATGAACAACCTCCTCCCCCCCACAAGGACATTCACGAAACGTATGACCTCAAGGGAAGTACCGTCTGCCGTGAGTATTCCAAAGAAGAGGCGCAAGAGAATCGCCGTGGGATGCTCAACTGGATCAGCCAAAACAAGCTGCTCGAGCTCCGCCCGGAGAAGCGCGCGCTCTTGACCGAAAGGCTGCGTCGTGATGCTGCCTTTTTGCACTCGGTGCGTGTCATGGACTATAGCCTCCTTGTTGGGATACACCTCGTCAAGCGGGACGACTGAGATCATGTGCGGAGAAACACCCTCAAGGTGTTTTCGGTGCGTGGTAAAACGTTTTGTTGAGCAATTCTGACGCACGTGGGCACAGCCTTCCGCCCCCGCTATTCGCCGCAAGAATACGCAACACAAGGGGGCCTGGTCTCCTGAGGCGATAGCCATGAAACGTGCCATGCGTGAATCCGATCCGAAGCGCCTTGGCACCGACACGTCTGACTCGCCTGAAAAAGACTGGGGCGATCGCGGTCATTCTTGTTTTACCAAGACGAGGGCGGGTTGCAAGCAACGGATGAGGCAAACCATCCGATGGATGTGCTGTACTATATCGGCATCATCAATATCCTCACGCCGTACTCCCCTGTGAAGCAGCTCGAACATTTTTGGAAAGGGTTGTCTGGGGATCGGGTGTGTGCAGTGGGTTGGGTTGTGGTTTTATCTGAGAGCGCTGTAGCAAAAGATCAGTCCGGTTCCGCCTCAAGAATTTGCCGATCGATTTTTCGCATTCATGAAGGCGATAATGCGACGCGCTGGGGGTGGTAGGTAATTCATGGCCGAATAGTGTATACCAAATCTCGATCATCTGGACTCTTTCGTCCATTGATATCTATTCCTCACCGCACGCTCCTTTGGATTTCTAGATGTCTTTTTTTAATCCTTGGTCGAGAGGACATACCGACTCGTCCTGTATTTTTTTGTGGAGGGCCACTTTTCAATTCTTTACTTAGTTTCTCCCACTTTCTGGACCCGCTCATCTTCGTATTTATTACGCTCATTATGGCATGCTACGTTTTCTTTTCATACGTGGGTACGAGTAGACGACGAGTGCTCGCGAGGTATGATGATCGCATTCTGGTTATACCCACGGAAGGACGCAAACACAAGGTACACCACCTTTTGGCCTCGTTTCAGACACACAACATCACACCCTTCGCACTAACCACCACGTTCAAATGACTTCAATTTTTGCCCTGACAATCCTGGGGCTCGCAAAGTCGAAGACTGGAACGAGCAAGTGAGGCAGCACACTGTTCAAGAACTGCTCCCGCGAGCGCACTGACAGGTTAGCCCCACCATGGTATGTTCCAGCAAATCTCGTCAGGTTTCCAGTCTCATCGCAGCAATGACCAGGACGAGCGAGTAACTCAGCAAATTATTCAAGAAATACTTTCGCGCGCAGAATCGCTTGGCGCCGAGTTTGAGCAAGGTGCCGAAGCGTGCTACATCGAGGAGGCGATCGCCCTTGATCGTGAAGCGCTCGCAATGTGCACCCGTGGCCACCCCTGGCGAGCTTACATTTTGAGCCAGCTTTCGTACCATCTCCGGCTTCGGTACCGACAACTCGGAGGAACGGAGACCATTGAAGAATCTATCCTCCTCGAGCGGGAGGCTCTGGAGCTTCGTCCGCCAGGACACGAGGACCGATCCACCTCTTTGTATTACCTCGCGATTTATCTCTGTACTCGGTATCAGCAGCTCGGCCAAGCTAAGGATCTCAGTGAGGCCATTGACCTCAACAAACAGGCACTGTTACTTTGTCCGCCAGGGCACCCGAATCGGTCGTATATTTTGTGCAACCTCTCTGGTTGCCTTGCCGATCGATACGCGCAGCTGGGTAGTGCGGATGATCTCAGTGAGGCCATCGACTTTGCGAGAGAGCATGTGAAACTTGACCCGCCTGGGCATGCAGAGGTCGATCTCCTTGAACAACCTCGCAATTCGTCTCAACGATCGCTACCGGCTGCTAGCTGGACTGCAGGATCTCAGTGATGCCATTGACCTCCACAGAGAGGCTTTGAGGCTTCGTCCAACAGGGCACCCATTGCGGTCAAGCTCTCTGAATAACCTCGCAAATTGTCTCATCGATCGGTACCGGAAGCTGGGTGCGGTGGAAGACCTCAGCGAGGCCATTGACCTCTACAAAGAAGCTCTGAAGCTTTGTCTACAAGGGCACCCATTGCGGTTATCGTCTTTGAACAACCTCGCATGTTGTCTTAATGATCGGTACTGGAAGCTCGGTGTAGTAGAAGACCTCAGCGAGGCCATTGACCTCCACAGAGAGGCTCTGAAGCTTCGTCCGCCTGGGCACCCATTGCGGTCATGGTCTTCAAACAACCTTGCAACTTATCTCAACAATCGGTACTGGAAGCTCGGTGCAGTAGAAGATCTCAGCGAGGCCATTGACCTTCCATAGAGACGCTCTGAAGCTTCGTCCACCGGGGCACCCATTCTGGTCAGTCTTTAAATGGCTTGGTCAATGATCTTTCCAATCGGTACCAGCAGGTCGTACATTTTGTTCAGCGTCATTACATTCTGTGCTCATCATTTTTTGAATGTAGCTCCGCAAAGAAGACGACAAAGAGGAAATGTTTTCGCTCTACAATGAGCTCACCTACAACACACAATTGGTATCCTCTGATGATCTCTCTGCTGCGAGAGCTTGGATCGGGGTAGCTGAAAGGTTCCATCACCCTTCAACCATTCTGTCATATCAAATGGCTCTCCGATTGCTTGTTCAATACCTTGCCGCACTCCCATCTTTACCCCAGCATCTTGCCGTTCTGAGGATACAATCGGCAACACTTGCAATTGACGCATTTTCCGCTTGTCTTCGTAACCAGTCCCCTACAAGTGCTATCGAGGTGCCCGAACAAGGCCGCGCTCTCTCTTGAAACCAGCTCGCTCGCCTCCGTTCCCCACTTGATGATGTCGTCGCATCCGGCTCAGAAGGAAAAGCATTGGCAGACGACTATGCCCACTTGACATCACTCATTCGAGAAACGCTCAACTCCGCCGGTGGAGATCAACATGATCGTGTTTGGCAGTTAAAACGTGAAACTGACAGGGACAGTGTCCCAGATCCGCAAGTTACCTGATCTTTCTCGGTTCCTTCTCCCCTCGCTTTTCCCCGACCTCCGATGTGCAGCCAGTGATGGACCAGTCGTCATCGTGAATGCGAGTTGGTACAGCTGCGACGCTCTCGTTGTCTCTGGTGACAGTGACCTTATCCACGTTCCGTTGTCGGTCACACGGGAGGATGTTCGACTACTGGTGTCTACCCTCGGTAAATTAACTGAGCGCGCAAAAAAAGACGAAATCACGACAGACTTGCAAGCATTCTTGCGAGATCTTTGGGACCAGGTTGTTTCCCCCATCGCTG
This sequence comes from Boletales sp. KT-2023b, assembly GCA_038089675.1. Classification (NCBI taxonomy): domain Eukaryota; kingdom Fungi; phylum Basidiomycota; class Agaricomycetes; order Boletales; species Boletales sp. KT-2023b. The sequence goes on along the minus strand of JBBPLE010000328.1, from coordinate 19,042 downwards.
ATCGCCTCCGTTCCAAACTTGCATACCCTGTGAAATCCCGCGTCTGGTGGTGTCCCACCGCCGAGTTCTCTCTTCTGCCGCTGCACACTGCTGCGCCGTATAGGAAGGGCGAGAAGGGATTTTCAGATTTTTACATCTCATCGTACACTCCCACCCTGAGCGCCTTCATTCGGGCTCGGCAGTCCACTTCCTCGGCATCTGCATCCAACCGGAAATGTTTCGTTGCTGTCGGACAAGCGAATGCGAGAGGGACCAATAAACTACAGTCGGTCGGCACGGAACTGGCCAACCTTGCACGGCGCTTGGATGGCCTCACGACGTTTACTTCTATCGAGGGACAGGATTCGTCGATTTCGAGGGTGACAGAGGAACTGGAAAAGAATGAGTGGGTACATCTCGCCTGTCATGGACTCCCAAACAAAAGCCATCCGTTCGAGTCCGCATTCCCCCTCCAGGACGGCTGACGATCCAGCGGATTAGTAAATTGGACTTGAAGCATGCTGAATTCGCGTACCTGTCGGCTTGCCACACGACGGTCGGAGACGAAGAGAGTCCAGACGAGTCGCTCCATCTGGCGGCTGCGGTGCAGTTTGCCGGGTTTCGTTCGGTGATTGGGACAATGTGGGCGGTGGACGATGCGCAGGCGAACAAGATCACGTCCGTGTTTTACAAGCATATGGTGGACGAGTCGGGTCTGTTGGATCATACGCGTGCGGCGTATGCGATGTGGAGGACGACGAGGACGGTCAGGGTGCCCCTCGATCAACGGATTCTCTACGTGCATATTGGTACCTAGTGTTATACCCTGCATGCGCTGTCTTGCTTTGTGTTTCTCGTGGTGTGTTTGTTATCGCGTTATCATTTGCTTTACGAACTGATGTAAATACACTTTACTAGCCTGGCTGCATGACAACACCTGTTAGGTGTCATCGCAGGTCACCGGTCACCAGTTGGACGCCCTTTTCATCGACGGACCAAATCCCGCACGGTACTATGTGACCCGAAGTATATCTAACTCGGTGCAATCGACCCAATGGGAAACCCTGGATTTCCTTCGTACTCGTATTTACCTAGGACATGGGTCGAAGCGTCGCCGAAAAAATTGGACACGAACCTACCCAGGGTGACGATACCCGTTGGCTTGTGACTTGTATAACTTCCGACCGCGTCGATTATAGTCGGGACTGGCGTGAATATTTTCGAGTTAGAAAGTTGCATGGTATGGTGAACGAATCGAATTCGTCGCTCACTCGCGCATGAATGTTTAAACGCCCGCCTTCTGGGACATGTTCTTGCGGCTTTCGATTTCACTATTCACCATTTATCCCTCTGGGTCTACTGGTGGTGCGATGGTGTGTCTACGAGACCGCCGATGTCCCCGTTTCGGAGCTCATTGATATGACAAGTATTACGGTGTTGACGGCCATGCTCTTAACCTTTATCCGCAATTTTGTCATAGCTACAACCAGGCTGTGCTAGTGAGGAAACGCAGTGGATGTCATCGACACTAGTGAGAGAGCCCGGGACGTTACACCCTTGTTGTCAACGTTACGGGAAGGCTTCTATTTCGTCGAGAGGTCGGAGCATTCTTCTCGTTCGTTCCGTTTAAGCCATCCTAACTACCGATACTGCGACTTGATTGAAGATCGTGAGTTTCAGAACTTGCTGGTGACGCGCATGCATGTGGACGCTTGTGGAGGTTACATTTCTTTCCGCCAGCGGACTTTCGAGTCGGACTCTACTTGCTTACGACAATTTTCAACACACTTCTAGTAATGATCTAGTTTGTTACCTTCACTTTAATTTATGAGGTGGAAAGTGCTACTGCTTGAACTTTCGAGTGCCACTTCAACGTCCGTTCAATTCCTTTTCGAATTCTGATGTTGTACGTAGAAGCTGTCTTATTAGGCTCCTTGGGCGGCTTGAACAATGCAGTTGGAGTCACATCAATGCATGTTCTGTCGTCGAAGCGGTCTAGTAAGAGATTTTCCAACGAGTCTCATAAAACCCATGTTTAACAGCTGAAGATAGAGCGGTATGGCCACTGGAAGGTCGGACTTAAACCGGCCTCCCAGTGGTATGAAAAATAACGGTGATTATGACTGCACACGCGCGCACGGACCAACCCATTTCAGGAGTAACTCCCACCCACTGCGAATCATCGCGTTTTCCCTTTTACTTAGAACCTTCCACTCATACTAGCCCTCACAATCGACAAACCCCAGCTGTACGATGGACTTGGAAGGGTTCGAGGATGTCCGTCAAGTACACCTCGCAACGCCCTCGCTATCAATTCCGAAGGCATTAAAGTGGATCGATGCTGAATGGCACTCTCTCAGCAAGCGAGCTAGGTGGATGGATCTGCTTGGCGACTATGCTGGAATTGAGCCCTTCATCATCGACGGTAGATAGTATCTCCAGCGTTCCATGTCTGTTTTACTAATTTATCTGCTTTTTCTAGGCAATTCGCTCATCCAACTTGTTATCGACAACCCATTGTTGGCATTGGGGAAGCCAGGTGGTAAGTGTCAACGTCGCATGGCATCTTGCGACCGTAAAGAATTGATGGATGGCAATTAGATCCTTCGTTCCAGATCTTACATGCTTTTCATATACTCGAATGTACGCTGGGCGAGTTCGTCAAGCGCTCGGCCGTGTTTGATATCGTGTTTTGGGAACGTAAGATCCATTTCATGAAGCTACATGTAGATCCCGCGTTGAAGCCTAGTAGAAACCCGACACTATGCATTGAAGACAGGTGCGGGTGAATCTGAGGAAGCATCTAGATCCCTTGCGCGCAGACTTCTATTTAATCATTTGTTAAAAACATCCAACGTTTCTGTACATGTATTTGTTGGCCTTTCCGACCCAAGGTGGAAGGAATACCGGTCTTTGCGAAAGGCAAGTCTACAGTGCTGATAATAGTTTTCGATATGCTCATTATTACCCAGCCTATGTTCGTCCTGATTAACGATTGTGATACGGGAGAAAACCTAGAAGACCACTTCGTTCATTCACGTCTCCTTTGTCATCGTGGTTTCTTGTGTGATCTGCTATCAAGCGGATTGGCGCTTGCACTCCTGGATGGTGCTGAGTTTCGTGACTCGAAAGTTAGTATCCGAATATGGTTATCACAAGGAATGATCCATTTTACTTTCTACTACACAGATATTTTCTTTTGTCTACGAGTCAAGATCACGTGGAGGCAACCTGCCCACCGCCGTTCGAGAGGCACGTTCACTGGCGGCTCGCGCTCTCGAAGAAAAGGCGACAAACATCTCTTTGCTTCAGTCATCCACATCATTCGAATCCCTAAGAGTAGTTGCAATTGGTGATATCGCCGTCAAGGTGGCATCCGAAACACGCTTCTCTACCGATAGGGAAAGGGCCCTCTTGTTTGCATTCCTCGTTCATTTGGTGCTACTCGACCGTCTCTCGACGCAGGATCGCGCTAGGAGGTTGGAACCTATGCGAGCGGGCTTCAAACGCCAGCTTGTCTCTGATTTCCTTCCAGGGGTCTTTCGCGCTGTTGAACTGGCTATCGCCTCACTGGGTACGACTGTCGATGTTGATGTGAGGGTTTTCATCGCAGTCGTCCGGTTCTTTGTAGAGAACAATACTCTCTCGGTGCAAGCCACACTGGGAACTGACGCCGCCGACATTATGCAGAATGACCTGTCTTTGTTCTGTATCCCAATTTCGACATTTTCACAATTCTCTGCGGAATTCCTTCCTTCTCCACCGCTTGCATTTCCACCCACAGAACGTACGCTGGAGCTCCTTCCCTTCAGCAACAAAATGTTCGACGATGAACTCGCGCCGATACATATTCCCTCTGGCTCGGAGGCTTGTGAGACCTACAAACTTGAAAAGGAAGAGGATGAGGGCCTAGATGGCAGCGAAGGGTCAGATACTGACGAATGGGATACAAGCAGCGAAGAAGAAGTGGCAGAAAAGGAGACAGGCTCGCATAAACTTTCAACGGGGTTGCCCAGAACGGCTTTCTTCGACGACGGCACACTCTTCAATGATACGCGACACTGGCACAATCACAAAAGGCCCTTGTTACCGAGGCACCCTGGAGGCGAGAAGGTTTCTGCGAACCTGACAATGAGACAACGGAATAGAAAGTTCCGGGCTGATCAGCGGTTCATGAAGACTCTGCATGATCACGCCGCAACTCTGACGGGGGCATCAGGTGCAGCGCTGCATCAGATCAAGATACCATTGGTCAAGGGGGGGTCGAAGCAATCTGTAACCAAGGTTTTACATCATTTGATGGATAATTGGTCGTGGGAACTGACATTAAGACAGAAGAGCTATGCACGTCCTCCCATCTCCAAAGCTGTGCAGAAACAATCCAAAGCCGACACCATTCGAGAAAAAAATATTGCACAAAAGGACCAAAAGCGGCGCGAAGAATCAATTACATGGTTGCGCATGCAAATGCGCGAATTGGAGTCAAACAACTCGGCTTCTTCTCTGGAAAAGTTGCTTTCAGACCTGAAACGCAATAAAATGACAGACGAGCCATTCGTAGCAACCAACCTGGCACTGTATCGTCTGCATCGTATGTTCCAAGACTGGATTTCAGATCCCCAACATGAGTCAGAGGCGGTGCGTGACAAGAATTGCATTGTGGTAATTCGCACAATCAAGGACATCCTGGAGATCCATTATTCGACGAGTAGTATTCGTAAATGCATCGAAGACATGTTGAATGTCCTGGGATTTTCTGCGTACGCAAATACACTTATGATCCCTTCTATTACACTGGAAGACCGGTCACTCACGTTCAAGTTTGTGGAGCTGGTCGAACCGAAAACGCAAGCGCCGCTTTATTCATTCATGCGGATCAAGGAACATCCAATTGAATGGCAGTTGCGCATGTTTGGCGAGTACATGGACCGGAGTATGGACAGCCAAGACGATTCCAGAGTGCACTTCAAACCCGATGCATGGCAAAGACAAGTCCTGGATGCCGTTGATGAGTACAAGTCCCTCCTCGTTGTCGGTATGTGAACGCTCCACATAGGGGCTTGATTATTGGATTGAGTCGAGTCATCATAGCACCAACTAGTGCGGGTAAAACGTTTATCTCATTTTATGCAATGGAAAAAATCCTTAGGGAATCGGATGATGGTGTCATCGTTTATGTTGCCCCTACAAAAGCACTCGTCACGCAGGTCGCTGCAGAGGTTTATGCACGTTTCAGCAAAGATCTGAAGAGTCGTAAGTCGCTCTCTTACTTATGCAAAAGGTACGCAAAATTATATAACAACATACAGGAAGCTGTTGGGCCATACATACCCGTGACTACCGTATCCATGACCCTCAGAACTGCCAGATACTTGTCACGGTCCCAGAAATGCTTGCGATTATGTTGCTTTCTCCGCCCTTGGCGAGAGTATGGACTCCCCGAGTGAAATAGTAGGCTGATTTCCGTCACTTGCTTGCATGGCTTCAATGAACTTCACAGCATCATTCTGGATGAAATACACACAATTGGTCAGCAAGAGGGTGGGTCTGTGTGGGAACAAATCCTTTTGCTTGCACCGTGTCCAATCATGTAAGTTTTGACCCAATCATTTTTGCGTACCTCAT
>JBBPLE010000328.1:2798-13340 GCA_038089675.1 Boletales sp. KT-2023b | reverse complement strand
TTACGACTCACCTCATATCATCAGTGGTTTGTCTGCAACGGTGGGTTCTCCAGAGAAGTTCAACACATGGCTCGAAGCGGTTCAGCAAGCTGGCGGGTTCCAACACACCTTTGTCCACCACCCTCACCGATACTCTCATCTCCGCAAGTTTTTTTATAACATCCACGAAAAGCCAAGCAGCACTTTTGAATCAGTTTCCTCGCATACATCTAGCGGAAGGATGCGTTTCCTTCATCCGATCGCGCTGCTCGCATTCGGGCCTAGCTCTATCCCTTCCGATCTGGCGTTGGAGGCATCGGACACGTTTACATTGTATCAAGCACTTGCCAGACATGGCGATGTACCAACTTCGACGTTGGACGTTTTGAACCCGCTGAAGTTCTTCCCCTCCAACAGGCTCCTGCAACAGAAAGACGTAATTGCGTTCGAAGAAGCGCTCAAAGCATGTCTCGCGCCATTGATATCCAAGTTCGATCCACGTGACCAAGCAGCACCCTTGTATAGGGTTATCATGAGCCTCCAAGGCCCGACCCTTAGTCAGGTGCCCACCAAGGCTATCAATTCCCAACCAGGGCGAACGACCTTCAAAGAGAACTTGATCTACCTTGTTTGTGATCTTCATGCTCAAGGTGACCTCGTAAGTTTTACATGCTTGGATGTGTACACACAGAAGCCCATATTTCTCCGTTCTAGCCTGCAATCTTTTTCAACTTTGATCGAACAGACTGCGAGATCATGGCAAAAACTCTCCAAGCTGCATTAGTCACAAAAGAGAAGGAATGGCGCGCTTCGAATGTAGCATGGAAGCGCAAAATAGAACAATACGAAGAATGGCTATCGAGGGCAAAGGATCGCCAGCGGGCAGCTGCGAGGGCGGCAAAAAACAGAGTCGATCCCGATGATGTACCGACTGAGACAACAGAGTGGCAGGAAACGTTTAATCCCAACGCGCCGCTTCCCCAATTCTCTCTCGCGGGTCAACATACATCGTATACCCAAAGCATGCTCAACGAGGAGTTGAAGCAGTTGGCGCGATGGACTTCGACACCTGATTGGGCGCTTCGATGTTTGAGGAGGGGAATTGCGGTCCACCACGCGGGCATGAACAAAAGCTACAGGTCGATTGTTGAAAGGTGAGGAGGGTCATCATTGCTTCCAGCCTCCGAACCGCTGAGACCATCCGGACCTTAGTCTGTTTCGTCGGGGGTTCATCCGTGTCATCTTTGCGACAGGTATTACTAGCCTTTAGGATGCAAAGGAAAGACTAACGAAGGATCACACGTAGGTACACTCGCACTTGGGATCAATGCACCAACGAAGACGTCCGTCTTTTGTGGGGATTCACCATACCTAACTGCCCTAACGGTATCTCATAACTGGTTACATTTATGAAGCGGTGCTAATCAATCTGCATTAGTATCGACAATGTGCTGGTCGTGCAGGAAGACGTGGATATGACCTTCTCGGAAGAGTCGTGTTCTATGGGCTCCCCATGGATCGAGTACAACGATTAGCCCTGTCCAAGCTCCCGTCACTCAGTGCCAACTTTCCTATGACATCTACGCTCATTCTGCGGCTCTTCAACCTTCTCGAGGGATCTGATTATACTCGTATTGCCGCACAGGCGGTTCAACGTCTGTTCCGCCTCCCTCAAGTTCGTTTCGATTCCGAAGAAGGCAAGGACCAACTCCTTCACCACCTGCGATTCAGTATCGAATACCTTCGACGGGCACGCTTGTTAGACGAACATGGCCGCCCGTTCAATCTCTTTGGGATCGCCGCTCATTTGTACTACACCGAACCGAGTAATTTTGCGCTCGTTACGTTGCTCAGGCACGGCGTCCTTCACCGTATCTGTACACAACCCAGTGTTATCCAGGCCAAACGAGACTTCGTCCTGCTGATGAGCCACCTATTTGGGAGACGATATTTGCCGACATCGTACCTCAAAGGGGAGAATACGGCAGACATCATCAAGAATTCGGCGTCAATGGTGATTTTACCCCCCTTGTTGGAAGAAGCCCAGCGTGTGCTCGCAGCACACGAAGCAGAGATCCTCCAGATTTTTACGAGCTATGCCCTCGTGTACAGCTCACAGCACAGCGCCAAACTAGGACCGGACACCCGGCTTCCGCTGAGCGGTACAGAATATAGCGGCATATCCGACACAAGGATCACCGGCGAGTTCGGCGAGTGGTTGCAAAGAACGTCGGTCAGAGTTACGGCAAGGTCACTGTTCGTCGCGAACTCGGGGCACGACGATCGATTCGAGAGTGTGGCGGATCTGGCGAGAACAGCGCGAAGGGGGTTGACTCTGAACGAGCATTCTATCCCCACATTTGCCCCCATCTTTAAAAGGCCGACAAGGGAAGCGCTTGCCGAGGACGGTCACCAAAAATCAGGACCTGCACACGGCCACGGTTTCGCCCTCAACGCGTATATTCTCGACTTTTACACTCACGGTCAGCTACAGCCGCTGAGTGACGCAAATGCGATTCGACGTGGCGACGTCTGGTATTTGTTGCAGGATTTTGTTTTGACGTTGATGACAGTCCGGGGCGTGTTGTTTCAACTCATTACGCGGAAGCGAGAACAAGTCGACACGAGGGAAGAATTGGATACAGGCGAGGGCCAGGGCGAAGGCGGGGAATCGGAAGACTTGGATAGCGGGTTCGTCGATATGGATGATCCGACTGAAAAAGACGATGAGGCGGACGAGGAAGAAGGCGGAGGGAAGCAGAGTGTTCAAGTGGGGAGTGGAACGTGTCCCATCAAGCCTGCTTGGGTAAAAGAGAGCGACTGGAAGATTTATGAGATCGTTCATGAGGTGACGGTAGAGTTTGAAGAAAAGTTCAAGGCGATAGGGGCCTAGCGAAACGATCGCAAGTAGGCCAGGGTCAATGACTCTTCTACACAAACACCGTATCACAAAGGAACGTCTTGTTCAGGTGTGAGTCAATTGTATGTTTGTCGTGTGTAAAATCCTAGAAGATTTCCCTTCGCAACGTATGTGCTCAGAGAGGCGCTGTGTGTTGCACGACTGCTCAACATAGATCATACAACAATTCCCGTGACCGTCTCTCTTCTTTCGCTTTGACCGTTCACAAACGTCTGCGAGAAACGGGGACTCGCACGACGGTATGGCCTATGCAACGACGATCCATGCCAAAGCCCAAGGATGGCATGGTGGGAATCGTGACACCGTGACTACACTTGGGCTTTACACGTGGCTGTTGAGCAAAGTGGTGGTGGGAAAAAAAGAAGAAGAAAAAAAGAGTGCTCGCGCCAACCGCTAATTGAAAACGAACAGTAACTACTAGAACACACGCCGAAGGCACGAGGCCTGCCCAGAATAAGGCCGTTCCGTGCACAAACGAACACAATGTCCCGGAGCCACCTCTCCGATCTCTGAGACCGCCACCTCGCGTGTGCTTGGGCAGCGGTTAGCGACTTGGGCTGCTCGCGATCTTACTGTACTATGTAGTTCGAGCCTTCCCGCAAGTGTCACCGAAAGTTCGGGATCTGCCGACCTATCGCGGCGCTTTGCTGCACTGATCTGCCTGTCACGCGTCACGCTCGGATCGGAACCCTAAATTATGCAGCGAATGAGCCGCGACGTCCGATCGACCGACGTTTTGGGGGACGCGGAGGTGGAGGTTCGAACAGGAAGAGAGACAACATCCGAGCAACATGCGGCAGACGAAAAAAAAAGAGGTCGTCATCGCAGCCAAGTCGAACACATCCGGTCCAGCATGATCTCATTCCTCAAAGTACTCGTACACACGCGTTCATCTCTCTCGCTCAGAGACCGTTAGGTCGTAATCAATTCTCAGCTGCTTCGATAAACCAAATCTGACTAGAGATTTGGGCATTGTTCGCGATGATGGCCTGCAACGCCGACCTGACGTGAGCAAACGACCGCCCCACAATGCCGAGTTACCCGTACCGTGGGTTGATTTGTATTCAAGCTGCCTGAGTCGAGTACGAACCCCAGCTTTCCCGAGATGAGCAACCTGCCAGAGACAGTTGTGAGCAAAAACACAGGCAACGCACATCAGACACACTGATACGCCGTCTGCTGTCCCTTGGTCGCGTCGTAGACGGTCACGGTGTTGATGCTCCAGTACTGCTCCTCCGTGCTCGAGATGTGAAGGTTTTGAGTACCATCCCTGGAAATGCAGAGATTGCCTTGCTTCGACACGCTCCGGATTTTATACCCATACTCTGTGTTTGTGAACGTCCACTATCGCTCGAGGTGAGCAGCGTACGGAAGACCATGCAACCACGGACCTTGGCATCAGAGTCAACCGTCTTGACCGTCACCGAGCTGGATGTAGTTGGAATTAGATATTGATTGCCATCGTAGTAGCTACGGATGGTGTAGACCCCATTCTGCACGATGTCGTAAGCGGAAAACTTGGCGGGATTTGTGCCAAGCTCAAGGAAAGCCTTTTCGGTTCCACACGCCGCCTTGAAGTTCTTGATCCAGCCATCCCATCTGGCCTTCCTATCCTCATCGTCGAGGCTGGCGATGCTTGTGTTGATGAATTCTGGCGGGTGATGGTTACGATGACCCACACTGAACTACGAATGAACCCGTACGTTTGTACTTTTTAGCAGAGCTTCCGTTTGAATTTGCCTCGATCCACAACGAGTAGTACAATGTGTCTGAATGGTCGTGGTAGTGCATTCGGAGTTTAAAAGGGAAGTACGTACTCCTGAGGGTATCTGACTTCCTCAGCAACTTGTTCGCAATGGTATCGTATCCCTGACAGATGTCAACAACATTCGTCTAGGTGTCGCCACAATTGTTTACCATGATACATGGCAAAAGAACGATGTGTATGCTGAATGTCACGAGTATCCAGAGTCAGTCAAGCTTCACATGATAGATCCACCCGCAGAACATACTCGAGCCAACTTGAACCACTCGCACTGATCACGGAGTTGTAGAGCGCAACCGAATTCTTGAGCTCGTCCGACTTTTTCTCTGAAGAGACCACATTCTCTGGCACACCCATCTTGTTCGTGCAGTCGTCTCTGGCGCTTACGACATACTCAAGGCTGGATGAGAGCTTGGCCGCAAAATCCTTGATGTCCTCGAAAGTGCCCGATTTGCCAACAGCCTCCATCCTGACTCGGTAGTAGTACTCGAGGTACGTAGCATCTTGCTGTGTACTCATCACTAGTCAAGGCAACGACAAAATGTCACGAGCGACGTACGATCATGTAGTGCCGAAACCCGTTCAAGGCGGCTGTCCCATTAGCCAAATAGCTAGGGAACGGGTGATCGATGAGCGCCTGCCATTCATTCGAAGCACTGTCGACGATCTGTTGCACATAGTCGGGCAGATTAGCCAGCGCAACGGATCCAAGGGGAACAACATGTGGGTGCGTCCTGTATCGCATCAGCAAAATGATGTTGATACATGGATTGAAAACAGCGTACTCGGAATCGACGTTTGCCTTGGCAAGCGCCAAGGCGATCCGGCTGTGTAGACCAGGGCGAGTGGACGCTCTGTCCAATTGTGAGAAATTCATCTTGGTTGGAACGTCGGATTGAGGAGGGCGTTGCGATTCATGAAAGCGAGGGCGGATGCCCTTTTATATTGGTTCTATTGTCTGGACGATTGGTCATCTCCGCCGATACTCCGGCTGGTCCATTCGTGCAAACATAAAACCAGATGACGGAGAGAATGGAAGGCTCCATTGATCAAGAGAGTACACACCCTCACGGGGCACACCGGAACGTGTGATGCGACAGGTGGGCGTAAGGTGATCTTACCGAACGTAGTTCGGCGCAGAATTCCAGAATGTCACGTTGGGTACATACCTCAGGCCCAGAATAACTTGAACTGACTTTTCATCTCAGCCAATTTCAAAGCATTCGGACTGGTGACAGAAAAGTCCGAAAAATCAGTTCGGGCATGAAAGTGTGGGGGATGACAGTCAGGAATCGAGCCTACATTTCTGTCGTTGTGTGTTGGTGTCCAGCTCTTGCAGCCGATCGGATCCAGTACCAGTCCTTTGAAAGATTTTCCTAGACGGCTCAGCGACTCGGCGGTGAGGAACAAATCTTTGTACACCTAGCGGATTTAGTTGCACAATCTTTCAGAGTTCAGATTTGTTATCAGAGTTTCGGTGAACAGGATTAGGTTTGAACTGTGGAGTTCTACTGGCGCTGGCAAGTAGAAATAGAAATTCACCTTCCGAATACATACGATAGAAGTACCCAAGCGCCTAACAAAATATGAAACATTATGGTGGCAGTCACCAACGGGTTTTTTTCGCGTGACCTGGCACTTCGAGAAAATTAGGTCAAAACACAGCTCAGACTCGGTCAGAAAATACCACCTCAACAACTTGCCATTTGTCGGACAATGCCAAGTTATGTGAAAAAGACAGTAATTCCCATGACACGCGTTGAATTCTCGCACTCGCAACTGGGTATAGACATTAATTAATTACTGAAAGAAGACAGGATTGAAGGTCACCGCAATCCAACTTGATGCCAGGGCTCGAAGCGCTCCAACCCTTTTCCAAGGGAAGACTAGTGACATGGCAGAGTCCAACTGGCGAAGGTTTGCATAGCCACAGCGCCGGATCCATTCGTGCTGGTCCGGCGGACTCGCCTCGCCTTGCCTCGCTGTGTAGACCTGGAGCTGATTGTGGAGAGCGATCCAGCGAATGATTCGTGATCGCGCATAGTGGACGTATGGAAAAAGGATAGTAAAAGCCTACATTTTGATCGCTGTCTGCGGGGTATACTAGATGGTAAACATCCCCGCTTACCCAGATCAGTGCTCGATCTGACGGACGACCACCCACGCAACGCCGTTCCACCAACACAAGCAAAACCAACATCGTCCGTCAAGCGATCAGTGTTGGCGCGGGGTTGACGTCATACTTGAAGTTGGGCTGAATGACCTGCGATGACGCCTAATGGGTGTTGTCATCCAGACCCAGGCTAGCAAAGTGTATTTACATCGGTTCGTAAAGCAAATGATACTGCGATAAAAATCACACAACGAGAAACACGAAGCAAGACAGCGAGCGCATGCAGGGTATAACACTAGGCACCAATATGCACGTAGAGAATCCGTTGATCGAGGGGCACCCTCACCGACCTCGTCGTCCTCCACATCGCATACGCCGCACGCGTGTGATCCAACCGACCCGACTCGTCCACCATATGCGTGTAAAACACGGACGTGATCTTGTTCGCCTGCGCGTCGTCCACCGCCCATATCGTCCCAATCACCGACCGAAACCCGGCAAACTGCATCGCAGCCGCCAGGTGAAGCGACTCGTCTGGACTCTCTTTGTCTCCGACCGTCGTGTGGCAGGCCGACAGGTACGCGAATTCAGCATGCTTCAAGTCCAACTGGCTGATCCGCTGGACCGTCAGACGTCCATCTTCGAGAGCGAATGCGGACTCGAACGGATGGCTCTGATCGGGGAGTCCATGACAGGCGAGATGTACCCACTCGTTTTTTTCCAGTTCCGCTGTCACCCTCGAAATCGACGAATCTTGTCCCTCGATCGAGGTGAACGTCGTGAGATCGCCCAAGATCCGTGCGAGGTTGGTCAGTTCCGTGCCGACGGACTGTAGTTTATTGGCCCCTCTCGCGTTCGCTTGTCCGACAGCGACGAAACGTTTCTGCCTGGATGCAGATGCCGAGGAAGTGGATTGCCGAGCCCGAATGAGGGCACTCAGGGTGGGAGTATATGATGAGATGTACAAATCCGAAAATCCCCCCTGGTTCTTCCTATACGGGGCAGCAGCGTGCAGCGGCAGAAGAGAGAACTCAGCGGTAGGACACCACCAGACGCGGGATTGAACAGGGTATGCGAGTTTGGAACGGAGGCGATCAGCAATGGGGGAAACAACCTGGTCCCAAAGATCTCGCAAGAATGCTTGCAAGTCTGTCGTGATTTCGTCTTTTTTTGCCCGCTCGGTTAATTTACCGAGGGTAGACACCAGTAGTCGAACATCCTCCTGTGTGACCAACAATGGCACGTGGATAGGATCACTGTTAAGAGAGATAACGAGAGCGTTGCAGCTGTACTGACTTGCATTCACAATGATGACTGGTCCATCACTGGCTGCAAGTCGGAGATCGGGGAAGAGCAAGGGGAGAAGGAAGCGAGAAAGACCAGGTAATTCGCGGATCTTCGACACTGTGTTTGCCAGTTTCACATTTAACTGCCAAATACGGTCATGTTGGTCTCCACCAGCGGAATTGAGAACATTTTGAATGAGTGAGGTCAAATGGGTATAGTCATCTGCCAATGTCTTTCCTTCTGAGCCAGATGCGACTACATCATCAAGTGGGGAACGGAGGTGAGCGAGCTGGTTCCAAGAGAGAGTGCGGCCTTGTTCGAGCACCTCGACAGCACTTGTTGGGGACTGGTTACGAAGACAAGCCGAAAATGCGTCAATTCCAAGTGTTGCCGATTGTATCTTCAGAACAGCAAGATGCTGGGATAAAGATGGGAGTATGGCAAGGTATTGAATAAGCAACTGGAGAGCTGTCTGATATGCAAGAATGGTTGAAGAGTGATGGAACCTTTCAGCTGCACTGATCCAAGCTCTCACAGCAGAGAGATTATTAGATGATACAGATTGTATGTTGTAGGTGAGCTCTGTTGAACAGACTCTGTGTTACATACATAGTAATTAGTTCACACACATCATGTATTTACTTTTGGACTCAGCAGAGCTGAGTTCTAATTGATTCTTTACTTGATACCACCATCACCTGTTGTAAGTTCTTCAACCCAACCAACCCAAGGTATGTAAGAGACCTTCCCATGTATGTAACATGTGTACTTGCAACAGGTTATGAGCCCCAAGCAGGCTGGCAGTGTTTACATGCAGCCTCCCTGCTCTCTCATCCTTACCTGACTGTTGGTCGGTGTGGATTCAGTTCCACCTGCCATTCGGGTGCCTTTGGGGTGTGGATTAAGTTCCACCCCCGAATGGTGAATGTTTGAGCTGTTCGTGTGGATTAAGTTCCACTGAATGCTTTGCAAAGTGAAAGCCATGCAGAGCAGCTGCTCTCCACCTTAAAAACAAGGGGAGACTATGTCCCCTGAGTTTTTGGGCTCTGGACGTTCAGTGATGCGGTTTACCCTGTCCCTTTCACTTTATTGTTTAAGGTACCCATGCTAACGTCTACTCCCACCAGATCACCATGTCTTCCACCTCCCTCTCCACCGTTGTCAAGCTCAATGGCATGAACTACCGTGCCTGGCGGTCCCAGATGGATAACTACCTTCATTCCATCGGGGTCTACTCCTGCATCATGAAGCTCTGACCCACCGTCCCTGTTGCCCTCACAGAGGTAAAAGACAGCAATGGGCATGTTGTCGAACGGACTCTGTGTTACATACATAGTAATTAGTTCACACACATCATGTATTTACTTTCAGACTCAGCAGTACTGAGTTCTAATCAATTCTTTACTCGATACCACCATCACCTGTTGTAAGCTCCTCAAGCCCAACCAACCCAGGTATGTGAGAGATCTTCCCGTGTATGTAACACGTGTACTCGCAACAGGTTATGAGCCCTGAGCAGCCACCCAGCATTTTACACAGGATACCCACTCTCTCATCCTTACCTGACCATTGGTCAGTGCGGATTCAGTTCCGCCCGCCATTCAGGTGCCTTCAGGGTGCAGATTAAGTTCCACCTGTTGAACGGACTCTATGTTACATACATAGTAATTAGTTCACACACATCATGTATTTAAGTCCGAACTCAGCAGAGCTGAGTTCTAATTGATTCTTTACTCGATACCACCAGCACCCATCGTAAGTGACTCAACCCTTCCAACTTAAGGTATGTGAGAGACCTTCCCGTGTATGTAACACGCGTACTCGCAACAGGTTATGAGCCCCAAGCAGGCAGGCTAGCGTTTAACGCAACCCTCCCCGGTCTCTCATCCTTACCTGACCGTTGGTCGGTGCGGATTCAGTTCCGCCCACCATTCGGGTGCCTTCGGGGTGCGGATTAAGTTCCACCCCCGAATGATGAATGTTCGAGCTGTCTGTGCGGATTAAGTTCCACCAGACGCTCTGCAAAGCGAAAGCCGCGCAGAGCAGCCGCTCTCCATCTCAAAACAAGGGGAGACTATGTCCCCCGAAGTTTTTGGGCTCTGGACATTCAGCGACGCGGTTTAACCTGTCCCTTTTACTCATCGTTTAAGGTACCCATGCTAACATCCATCCCCACCAGATATCAGCCATGTCTTCCACCTCCCTCTCCACCATTGTCAAACTCAATGGCACGAACTACCGTGCCTGGTGGTCCCAGATGGACGACTACCTCTGCTCCATCGGGGTATACTCCCGCATCATGAAGCTCAGACCCGTCGTCCCCATCGTGACTGCGGAGTTGAAAGACTCCAACGGCCACGTCACCCAAGCGGCCTTTATGCTGCCCGCCGACAAAGTCCGCCGCACTGAGGAAAAGCAGGAGGACTGGGACAAGGACGACGACAAGGCAACTGGCGCCATCACGCTCACTTGTGAACG
>JBBPLE010000327.1:0-32906 GCA_038089675.1 Boletales sp. KT-2023b | reverse complement strand
GAGCGCATCTCAAGATGTTGGAACCTGAGCACTGGTAGACTCCAGTGCAACCATATCCTGCATTGACTGGCATTTTGCCAAAAGATGGAAACTCCCCCTAGAAAGACTCCCTTCCCCCATCCCAGTATGCAATGTTGATCAAACACAAAATTGAAATGACAACATCAAATTCACCACCTACATCCCAATATGCCTTGATAACATAGTGCAAAGGATCTGCTTCCACGTAATGCACTGTGGAAAGGAAAACATTATTTTAGGACACCCCTGGTTGAAATAAACTAACCCCACAATCATTGGGTCAAAGGAACTGTGACTATCTCTAAAGAACATGACCAAATCAAGGAACTTTATGTCCCAAAGACCTCCCTCAGACCCATGAATCACACTCTGCTCAACCTAAATCAAAAAGAAAGTCTTCTTTGCCAATACCTCGATCAGGAAGGACCTTCTGACTTCTGTGAACGAGCTGTAATGAATTGAATCACTTACCAAGCAGCTAAATTCAGCTTCCACCATCCTTTCAGAGAAAGTTACATCCAAGCTTTCACCACAGCCACCAAGCTAGCCATCAAAGCCAAAAATCTAAAAGATACCATCACCCTCCCATCAGCATACCATGAATTCAGAGAAGTCTTTTCTGAGAATGCTGCCCACTGCCTCCCCCCATCACAATCTTATGACCATGAAATAAATCTGGATGAAACATTCATACCAAAAGTCTCAAAAATCTATCCTCTTACCCCCAAAGAACAAAAAGTTGCAGATGACTTTATTGATGAAAACCTCAAATCTGGCAAAATATGCCCATCTAACTCCCCACAAGCTTTCCCATTCTTTTTTGTTAAGAAAAAGGATGGAGGACTACACCCCTGTCAAGATTACAGGTATCTTAGCAACCATACTATCAAAGATGCATACCTTCTTCCCCTGATCTCCAATCTCATTGACAAGCTCAAAGATGCCAAACTCTTCACCAAATTTGATGTATGATGGGGGTACAATAACATCCACATCAAAGATGGACACCAATGGAAAGCAGCCTTCATTACTCACCGAGGACTTTTCAAACCAACAGTAATGTTCTTCAGACAATCTAATTCCCCTCCCACATTTCAACAATTTATGAACAACTCTTTCCATGATATGATTGCCAAAGGATGGTTAATCATCTATATGGATGATCTTCTTATATTCTCCTCCAATCCAAAAACCCATGAAGAATATACCAAAAGGGTCCTCCAATGAATGAAGGAACTCAACCTCCATTTCAAACTAGAAAAATGCAAATTCGCCATCCTGGAAGTTGAATATTTGGGCATGATAGTCAAACCAGGAACTCTTGCAATGGATCCTGTGAAATTGGACAGTATCCAGAAATGGGCAACATCCACCAAAATAAAAGATGTTCACTCCTTTTTAGGATTCGCAAACTTCTATAGACATTTCATCCCAAATTACTTGAATCTTGCATGACCCCTCCTTGATTTAACACAGAAAAACTGCACCTGGGATTGGTCTCCGGATTGTAACACCACTTTCCTAAAACTCAAAAACAAATTTTTGGAAAAACCCATCCTCCACTTCCCTGATCTCAACAAATCTTTCGCCATTGCCACCAATGCCTCCAAGTTTGCCTCTGGAGGAATCCTTCTCCAGACCAATGAGAATGGGGACTGGAAACCCTGTTCTTACCTTTCTCAATCCTTCTCCCCTGCCAAACAAAATTATGACATCTATGACCGAGAACTCCTGGCTATCATTCGGGCTCTCAAAATGTGGAAACACTACCTCCGTGGACACCCCACTCCTGTCCAAGTCTTCACTGATCATAAAAATCTCACTTACTTCAAACAGCCACAGAACCTAAATCATCAACAAGCAAGATGGCTTCTTGATCTTGCTGACTTCAACCTCCAATTAATTCACATGGCAGGAAAAGACTTGGCAGGACCAGATGCTCTCTCTTGCTGGCCTGATTTGGTTCCTGATGATGAACAGGACAATCATGATGTAACTCTCCTCCCACCTTCCCTATTCGTCAATATGATCAACATGGCCTTAACCGACAAACTCCACTCCTCCTCCACAACCAACCCACTAGTCCTCGACTCCCTCCAGGCCCTGGATGGCGAGGTTCCATCCCAACTCTGCTCTCGCCTTTCCAATTGGAAGTTTGATGCCAGAATTCTTACCTACCAGGACTGGGTCTACATCCCAAATGACATAGAACTCTGATGCTCAATTGTCACAAAGCATCATTCCCATTCCTCAGCCAGCCATCCCAGGTACCTGAAAACTCGCCAACTGGTGGCATCTGAATTCTGGTGGCCAGGTATGGCAACCTTCATTCGGAAATATGTTGAAGGATGTATACATTGTCAATGTGCCAAAGCTGACACTCACCCCTTGACACCCCCCCCCCCTCCCCATTCCCTCCAGATCTTCTCACCCATTCCAACAGATCTCCTGTGATCTCATCACCGACCTTCCCCTTTCCAATGGCTTTGACTTTTTATTGGTTGTGGTCAACCACAGGCTTACAAAGGGGGTAATTTTATGCCCAACCAAGAAAACTGCTACTACTGAGGGAATTGCTACACTGTTCCTCAATAAAGTCTGGAAATGGTTTGGTCTCTATGACAAAATCATCTCCAACCAAGGACTGCAATTTGCCTCTGCCTTTGCCAAAGAATTAGGAAAGCTCCTAGGTTATGATCTCTCCCTCAGCACTGCCTATCACCCACAAACAGATGGAGAAACAGAATGAGTCAACCAAGAAGGCAAAACCTATCTATGGATTTTCTGCAGCAACAACCCAACAATCTGGGCAAAACATATCACCATGGTGGAATTTGCACATAACCACCACCTCCATTCTGTCACCCAGAAATCCCCATTCTTTCTCATGATGGGCTATGAGCCCCACCCCCTCCCCACAGTTATCTCTGAATCATGGTTACCAGCACTGGAATTACGTCTTAAGAAACTATCAGCTGCCCATGACAAAGCACTGGTGGCACATGATCTTGCATGACAACTTATGAAATCTAGGTACCACAGGAAGTTCACCCCATTCACTAAAGGAGATAAGGTTTGGCTAAATGCCAAAAACCTTAAATGGAACATCACCACCCCTAAATTCTCTGCAAAAAGAGAAGGACCATTCACCATCACCAAAGTCCTTTCCCCAGTTACATATCAACTATGGCTCCCCCTAACTTGGAAAATTCACAACATCTTCCACACCTCACTGCTTTCAAGGTACCATGAGAATGAAATACACGGCCCCAACTTCCCAACCCCTCCACTGGATCTGATCGGAGAAGAGGAATATGAAATAGAACAAATCATCAAACACCATGGCAACCATTCCCAGAGGCAGTATCTTGTGCAGTGGAAGGGCTATCCACTGGAAGATGACTCATGGCTCCCCAAAAAGGATCTCAAACATGCACAGGATATTCTCAAAGGATATACAAACCTCATTTACAAAACAACATCCTCATCACCAAAAACATCCAAATGCACTCACACTATATCTTCCAAACCATAACCATTATGTCGGCCACTTCTCCCATCTCTGTCTCCTCCAGTTCCCCCACCCCGCCCCCCATGAGCTCCCCCTCTGCATCCCCAATCCTACCTTCATCTGCCTCTACTGCAATCAAGGAACAGATCCTCCAGATTGCCCTCCACATCCCCGACACCGTCCTCAATGATCTCACCACCAGCCCCATTGTCCAGCAACCCACTCCCACCTCTCCCACTCCAGCTTCCCCTCCAGGTATCCCTACTATTCCCCCTTTTCCCCCCACAGTCCCAGTCCATGTCCACCACCTCCATCGCCCAAACCGCCATATCCTCTTTACTCATGTCCTCTCCCAGGAGGCCCCCCGCACTGCCCTAGAACAACACCCTGCATACCAGATGTCCCTGGAAGTCATCACTGCCATCACTACTTTTGATGAAACCACCTCCCTCATACGAAACCTTTCACTCACATATAGATCTTCCAACGCTCCACTCTGGATCATAGTCGGACAGCTAAGGGAGAAAACACTCGATAATCTATACCACCTAGGCTTCGGCCACTTCATCAAACACACCCTCCCCTATGGTACTATAGCCAAGATCATCACCACCATTGCCCTCAATCTCATAACTGAGGAACGATGTGCCTATCTATATGGCCAACCATCATTCACCCCTCATATTCCCCCATCCCTCATCGATTTCATTATTCCCATCCCTCCTTTTTGCAACCACCAGGAACAGGAGAACATACCTCCTGTTGCCTCCAATTTCCAACCCTGTCATATCCCTGCCAGCCTACAAGCTGCAGCTGCACTCATGGACTTATCCAGGCGCAATACCTCCACCTGACTCCCTACCCCTCATCCAAACACAGGTACCATCCTCTCTGATACCAGGGCAACCACCAACTGGGATGAACTACCCACACCCCCCCCTCCAATCCCTCTTGTTGCAATCGGTGTCGTTGCCATAGACACCGCACCCTGGACTGTCAACAACACCAATGCAACCACTGTTGCTGCTGAGCCCCTGGGCACACACGCTGCTCCTGCCCCAGCCAACCTTGCCCCCACTGCACCAATAACTGGGGAACAGACCCCAACAATGTACCCACTATCAATCACCAAGGATGCAAGAAATGCAGCTCCCTCCACGGTCATAATTGGAGGTGTACCAACTACTACCATGGCTGGCAGGACACCTGGGGAGACGAAGATGTCATCACCAATGAAGAAGTTACCTTCAATTAAAGCAAATCCAGTGGCTTTGCCATACAAAGGGGGTAATGTTATGATTGAGGATACCCCCCTATCTTTTCTTTCTATGTTACATAACAATCTCTCTCAGTCTTCTTTTGATTCTTTTGCTATGTGACATGGTAACATTAATATCCATTCACATTCTAGACTTTACTGTGTCTATCTATGCTTACTATCTTTATTTACATAGAGATCTCTGATCACCACTCCTATGTGTTTCCACTTGCGTAGCCTGTGCTATTTATTCCTTATTTTCTCACCATCATTCATAGCATCTGATCACAGCACCTCTGCACAGACCTGCATAGCTCTATACTTAGTTTCTGCAGCCTTAGGGCTATCTGATGACTCATAGTGACTCAGTATGACTAGCACTATGTAGTATAAATACTGGCTGTACATGTACAGTAAATGCTAAGCAATTCCTACCTTAGGTTTTTGCCTTCACTCCTCTGTCCTCTTGAGTCACACTCTTGAGTCACGCTCTTGAGTCATGCTGAAGCCTTAGTCTCTCTTCATCATTGTCCTTAGTCCTTGTCCACCCAGAACCTCTGTGATCCTTTTGGAAGATCCATGACGTCATCTGACATAACCCTGAACCCTCGTCCACCAGAACCCTTGACCTTCATCTCCGGAGTCCCTGACCTACATCAGTACATTACCCTTGACCCCTGTCCTTAACCTAGGCGACTACTGCTAGGTCTATACTTGTTCCTACCCAGGCCAAGTGTAACACATAGTCCACAATACACAGATTGTGAGGATATATGATGATCTAAATATATCATATTATTAAATGAAACTATCATATTCTTGAACATACCTGATTGGAAAGGGAATAATTTGATTTACAGTCATAAAACCCTTCTCCATACCAGCCAGGTTTTTGAAAAAGATTGAATGGTGTTCCATCAACACACAAAAATCCCCCTTTCCATTCAGGACAAGTTTTCTCTTGAACATATTCCTGTGCCCCCTTTTTTTCCCTCTGGTCTCTGGGATTTCCAAGATCAAAGTGAATATAGTTGTTGTGGAGTGACAAGATTGCCACCATGACTCATTTGTAGCAATTGTGAACAGTGCCAATAGAAACACCTGCCCATTCTGCTACATCCTGGGATGTGGGTGCATTCCCATAGTAACCTGCACCATTCAGAAAAATAGCAAGTTGGGTTGAAACAGAGATTTGGGGAATATTGGAATTGCTCCCAAAAACTTCATCATCTTTGATCTTGTCCAGAATTTCATCAAAGACTTCAGGAGATACATGTAGCTTGCATTGAAATTTGTCAGGATAGTCTGATCTCCACTCATCCAGAAGTTGGATTTGTGAACAGCAAGGAGGGGAAGGGTGATCTTCAAGTACATGAATGGACTGTAGATCATGATGGAGGGAGCTAATAAGACCTTGGAAGTCCATCAGAGCAGCAAGCCCAGCTAAATTGTCATTATCCAGATCTGAGTCAGATGGTGAGGAACTGTCTGATTGATCATCTGAGTCATGAGATGGTTCTGAGGATGTCAAAGCTTGAAATGACTCTTGAGATGTCATTTCTATATCAGAGGATTGATCTGTTGAAGATCTATAAGACATGTCAGTATTACTTTCAGTAATCTCTTGGATTGCTAATTGAAGTGCCTCCATGTATACACAAAGGCTAAGCTCTGTTTGAGCATCTTGTAGGGCCTTGAGCAGTTTCTGATGTGCAGTTTGTTGGGACATGATGGATTGATGCTGCTGGGACATCCCTGAATCACATTTATATGATCCCCCTTTGATTTACTTTTGTTATCTAGTTGAAGGATCAGTGGCTGATGTCACATGGGGTTTGAATTTTCATACAACAGCATGCCCTCACTTTATTCTGATCACCCCACAGTGCTGCCACCTGCCAACCATCTCGCTGGCTTCCCCTGTCTCACATGATGGCAATGACAATGGCATGACAACTGCAATACTGTGGTCATCATGTTGTTGTCACTGTCATCACTACCTCACTCACTGCCTTGCTCACCACCTCACTCACCACCTCACTCACCACCTTGACCCCTGGCACCTCTGCTGGCCACCTTCCAGACCTGTCTCACCCAACAACAGCAACAACCACATCCACGATAATGCAGTGGTGTGCATCACCCACATTAGTCACTCCACTGTCTGGAAATGTCAAATATGAACAAAGTAAGTATTGTTGGTGTGTGCACCAAGCACCACCATGGTATATGCTGTAACTTTCCGATGCCTACTCTCTCATTGCCCTTACTGCCTGTCATGTCCACATGTACTGTATATATTATTGACTTAGTTAAAATCCATGTGTGTTCTCTATGGATGAATTGTCTGAGACAGGAATCATTTCCTTTTTTAGTATGCATTCCTGGTCAGTTTCATCAGACAACCACAAACTTCTGGGCACCATGTTTGGTAATCCAACTTAATTAGTCAGCAATTTTTCAGTGATGTTGAGGTTTTTTTTGTTAATGTATTTACAGGTTGAGAGTCCCTATTGTCAACATTTGATGACATAATGGAAGTTTTTCAAAATGTGACCTGCACTTGTCTGTATGGTGAAAAGATAGAGAACAATGAATATATGTGCTTACTCTCTTGTGGGAATAACACAGGTGATGGGAAAAGAAGGGTCTCAGGGTAGTTCCTGTATGTATGAAAGAATAGAATGCCAATTACAAGGTATGATATATCAGTAAGGCAAGAACATCAACACAACTTAATGAGAAGACAGCATTCTATGAGGGTTCACAAAGAAATGTGCTAATTAGGGATATACCATGTCCATTTTTGTGTCAGGAGTATTCAGGTGGCATCAATTCCATTACAATGTCATTTTGGTACTGGAGATGATCAACCTCTTGCTGCAGCAATGCGACTTGTTGAAGGAGGCTGGAGGTACCACTTGGCTGAATGTTTGCCAGCAATGGGAGCAGATGAGCAACTTCATCCCTGAGCAGTCTGACCTGCTCAAGAACACTGGCATTGCTGCTTGCTGAGGGTTCAGATGAAGGTCCAGTAGCAGTATTAGATGGTTGCACAGTCACTGGTGATGGGGATATTCCCTTTCTCCACCTGGCCTACCAAGTAAATGAATGGGAGAAAGGGGAATGATAGAAAAGCTTTTGTACTTCTGTGGAAGGAAATTCTGCTGATCCCTGCAGGGTAGATAGTGAGACACTGTTTGAGTCCACATATCCCAAGGTGCAGTGAGCATCTCCACAACCCCCCAATGTGCCCTGGAAACATTTTCGGTAAGTGCTGTCATCCTTTGTGACAGCTCCAAGACCTTGAGAGTGAGTCACACTGGAAGGATTTAACTGGCAAAGCTGGCCCATCCTGCACCCCAGCCCCTGCACTGGATTCACCTGCAGTCCCTGGTGGACTCCCCCCATCTCCAACTTCTGAGGATGATGTTGACCATCTCACATGGGAAGGGGGAGATGCTTTGGTTTCATACCTTTGTGATTGTGCTATCCCACATGATTCTGCTTTTGGGGCATCCCCTAACTTACATAAGTGGACATTCTGTGACATCCAGAAGCTCCTTAAATTGGAGCAGAAGGATTGGCTTAAAGCCTGTGAAGATCAGCTACAAATGCTGAAGGACCAAAAGGTCTGTGAAATAGTTCCACACCCACAACACCGAAAGGTGATTAAAAACCACTGGGTTTTTGATCAAAAGTTGGATGGTCATAAAAGAGCCCACCTGGTAGCCAAAGGCTTTAGCCAGGTTGAAGGGTTAGACTTTGACCAAGTTTTTTCCCCAGTTGTACATTTTGAGACTGTACAATGTATGTTCACCCTCTCAGCCCTGGAAGGATGGCACATTTCTGGGCTTGACATATGCTCTGCATACCTGTATGATAAACTGGAAGAGGAAATCTATATGGAATTTCCTGAGGGGTTCATGCCTCCCAACCAAAAAGGCAAGGTCCTCTGCCTATTGCATACACTTTACAGACTCAAGCAAGCTGGCCTAGCCTGGTGGAAAGTGCTTGATGCATCCATGGTGGAACTCAGCTTCAAACAGTTAAAAGCTGATGCCAGACTTTTTATTTATCGCAAAGGCAAAGACATATGTCTAGTGATAGTCTATGTAGACGATGCCCTCTTCTGCAGCCCCAACAAGATCTTTGTAGACAAGATCAAGGCTGCATTCATGAAGAAGTGGGAATGTCATGATCTTGGAAAGCCATCCAAATTCCTCCAATTGAACATTCATTGAGAAGGTCATAACATTCAAATCAACCAAAAAGATTATCTTGACAAGGTGCTCAAGCGATGCAGCATGACCAACACCAAATCCACACCTACTCCTCTCCCACAGGGTTATTACCCAGTGAAAAACAATGCACTGGTCCAACATGAATTACAGACACGTTTTCAGACCATGATTGGCTCATTGCTGTATTGTTACAATTGGTGAAACTCCCCTATCTTTTCTTCCTTTGTTACATAATAACTTGTCTCAATCTTCTTTCAATTCTTTCACTATGCAACATGGTAACATTCACCTCCCTTCACATTCTAGACTTTACCATGGCTATTTATGTTTACTATCTATTTTCACTTAGAGATCCCTGATAGATTTCCTATGCATTTCCATTCATGCAGCCTGTGCTATTTATTCCCTATATTTTCTCATCATCATTCATAGCCTCTGATCACAGCACCCTCACACAGACTTGCATAGCTCTATACTTAGTTTATGCAGCCCTAGGGCTATATGTTGACTCATTGTGACTCAGTATGACTAGCACTATGAAGTATAAGTACTGGACGAACATGTATAGTAATGATAAGCAATTCCTACCTTAGGTTTTTGCCTTCATCCCTAGTCCTCTAAAGCCAGTTCCTAAGTTTGGCCCTAGTGCCTCCTCATAGTTGTCCTCTGTCCCTAGCCACCCAGAACCTCCATGATCCTTCTGGGAGATCCCTGACATCATCTGACATAACCTTGAACCTTCATCCACCAGAACCCTTGATCTTCATCTCTGGAACCCCTGACTTACATCAGTACATTATCCCCAGCCCCTGTCCTTGACCTAGGTGATTATCATTAGGTCTATGCTTGTTCCTACCTGGGGCAAGTGTAACAAAAGGAATTGCTTTTCCTTGATAGGACTACTATCTAGTAGATCCCACCATTTCACACCAGCACCCCAGAAACCCTAGGCCTCTGGGCAACCTTTGCATCCCAGACTCACACTTCTACCAAGAATGCATTCAAGAAACCCATCCCTCAGACTCTGATTCATTGCACCCTGCAACCCCAACACCCACTAATATAGAAGATGAAGATCTCTATATCCCTGTACATGAGAATCCCATCGACACCCATTTATCCAACAAACTCTCTGCTCAACTATCCCTAACCAGGATACCCACATTCCCCTCTCTGTTAACACTCACTCGTCACTTCCACTTCACCGGAGAAACTGTCCCATCCACCGTCACTCCTATGCCAGTCCCCCATCCTCAGACTCTACCCCCATTTGTCCCTACAGAACCATCATCCCCCATCCCATCAGTCAGCATGAGCAAAACAGCACCCCCCCTCATAAACCTGTAGAACTTTGCATCACCCCCCCTGATCATTTTGATGGAAGCTATGCCACAGCCAAAGCTTGGTTCACCTCTGTCATATTCTACTTCTTAGTCAATGAAGAAGTGTACAACAACAACACCAAGAAAGTGGCATATGCCCTTTCCTATATGACCAAGGGATCTGCTGCCACATGGGCAGCAACAAACCATATTAAAATCCTAGCAAATGAAGAAACAATCACCTGGGACGAATTCAAAGAAGCCTTCCAAGGCACCTTCTACCACCATGACAGTAAAGCAGTATCCATCACTGCCCTTAATTCTCTATGAATGAAAGGAAACTCTATGGCCAATCTTACCCAATATATTGCTGAATTCAGGAATCATGTACAAATCTCTGAAATCTCCAATGAAAATGTCTTAATT
Organism: Boletales sp. KT-2023b; assembly: GCA_038089675.1. NCBI lineage: Eukaryota > Fungi > Basidiomycota > Agaricomycetes > Boletales > Boletales sp. KT-2023b. Next base: position 22,124 of record JBBPLE010000327.1, on the reverse strand, counting down.
GGGTATTTCACTGCTGGAGTTATGGTAAACCTCATGAAATGCATCATGTCCATGGACACTATACCAACCAAGATCAATGATTGGTACAACAAAGCAGTACACTTCCTCAGTCAATTCCAGAAAGCTGACAACATTGCATGATCTAGTAGAAACCCCTCCCACACTCCATATCACTCCTTCCAATCACACTCCCATGCTTGACCCACACAAGACCCTAATGCAATGGATGTCGATGCTATCCAAATCGGGAGCTTAACCCTGGAGGAACATAAACAATGCTTCAAAAAGGGGTTATGTCTCTGATGTTGTCAACCAGGACATAATGCAAACAAGTGTACCAAATTCCCTGGTCACCCCACCCCCAGAAATGTCCATCAAACCACTGCCAACATAGAAGAAAGCAAGAAATGTGACAACACCAACATGGAAGTAAACCGTATCTCAGGTTTTTAGAGAGGAGGTCCAACCCAACATGGGCCCCCTCCCCAACTAGATGTGCTCCTGTACTTACATCTCAAAGTGATCGAAATGCTATTTATCTCCCTATTTCAATCCTGAGTGCATCACAAGACGTTGGAACCCGAGCACTGGTAGATTCCAGTGCCACCATCTCATGCATCAACTGGCATTTTGCCAAATGATGGAAACTCCCCCTAGAATGCCTCCCCACTCCCATCCTGGTAAGAAATGTCGATCAAACCCAAAACTGAAATGGGGATATCAAATTTACCACCTATATCCTGATTTGACTTGATAACATTATCCAAAGAATCTGCTTCCATGTAATGCATTGTGGAAAAGAGAACATAATCTTAGGACACCCATGGTTGAAAGAAACCAACCCCACAATCAACTGGACCAAAGGAACTGTGTCAATTCCAGATGAACACAACCAAACAAAGGAACTCTATACCCCAAAAACTACCCTTAGATCCATGAACCATACCCCACTAAATTTAGACTGAAAGGAAAGTCTCCTCTGCAGGTATCTAGATCAAGAAGGACCAGGAGACTTCTGTGAAAGGGCCATAATGAATCAAATCACTCACTGAGCTGCTCGATTTGGATTTCAACACCCCTTTGGAAAAAGCTACATCCGAGCCTTCACTACTGCCACTAAATTAGCCATCAAAGCAAAAAAACACCAAGAATGCTGTCACCCTCCCTTCAGAATATAAGGAATTCAAAGAAGTATTCTCTGAAAATGCAGCTCACTGCCTTCCCCCACCTTGATCTTACGATCACGAAATAAATTTGGATAAAACTTTTGTACCAAAAGTCTCCAAGATCTACCCCCTTACCCCTAAAGAATGAAAAGCTGCAGATGACTTTATTGATGAAAATCTCAAATCTGGCAAAATACATCCATCCAATTCCCCACAAGCCTCCCCCTTCTTCTTTGTCAAGAAAAAGGATGGAGGACTTTGCCCCTGCCAAGATTATAGATATCTCAATGACCACACCATCAAAGATGCTTATCCTCTCCCCCTGATCTCAGACCTTATCAACAAGCACAAAGATGTCAAATTATTTACCAAATTTGATGTCTGATGGGGATATAACAATGTCCAGATCAAAGATGGACACCAATGGAAGGCAGCCTTCATCACTCATTGAGGACTTTTTGAACCTACTGTAATGTTCTTCGGACAATCAAACTCTCCCCCCACATTCCAGCGATTCATGAACGATTCCTTTCGAGATATGATCACTGAAGGATGGTTAATCATTTATATGGATGACCTTCTCATTTTCTCCTCTGATCAAAGGACCCACGAAGAATATACCAAACAAGTCCTCCAACAAATGAAGGAACTCGACCTCCATCTCAAACTAGAGAAATGCAAATTTGCCACCCTGGAAGTTGAATACTTAGAGATGATAGTCAAACCAGGAACTCTTGCAATGGACCCCATCAAACTGGACGGCATCCAGAAATGGCCAGTTCCAGCCAAAGTAAAAGATGTTTGCTCCTTCTTGGGTTTTGCAAACTTCTACAGACAATTCATCCCAAATTATTCAAACCTTGCATGCCCCCTCCTGGACTTAACCCAGAAAAGTTGTGTTTGGAATTGGTCACCAGATTGCAATACCACCTTCCAGAAACTCAAAGCCAAATTTTTGGAAAAGCCCATCCTCCACTTTCCCAACCTCAATAAACCCTTTGCAATTGCTACCAATGCCTCTAAATTCACCTCAGGAGGAATCCTCCTCCAAACTGATGAAAATGGGGATTGGAAACCCTGTTCTTATCTTTCTCAATCCTTCTCCCCTGCCAAACACAACTATGACATCTATGACCGAGAACTCCTAGCCATTATCTGAGCACTCAAAATGTGGAAACACTACCTCTGAGGCCATCCCACCCCTGTTCAAGTCTTTACTGACCACAAGAATCTGACCTACTTCAAACAACCACAAAATCTTAATCAGAGACAAGCAAGATGGCTCCTTGATCTTGCCAACTTCGACCTTCAGTTAATTCATGTGGCAGGAAAAGACTTGGCCAGACCTGACACACTCTCTCACTGCCCTGATTTAATTCCCAATGATGAACAAGACAATCATGATATAACACTCCTCCCCCCTTCCCTATTTGTCAACATGATTGACACTGCCCTGATGGACAAACTTTGCTCTTCTTCTACAAATGATCTCCTTGTCCTTGACTCTTTCCAAGCCTTAGATGGCAAAGTCCCATCCCAACTTTGCTCTTGCCTCTCCAACTGGAAGTACAATGCTGGGATCCTCACCTACCAAAACCAGGTTTACATTCCTAATGACCTTGAACTCCACCAACCAATTATCTCAAGGCACCATTCTTATATGTCAGCTGGTCACCCCAGCTATCTCAAAACATGCCAATTGGTGGCATCCAAATTCTGGTGGCCAGGAATGGCAACCTTCATTAGAAAATATGTTGAAGGTTGCATACACTGCCAACAGGCCAAGGCTGATACACATCCCTCCACACCCCCCCCAATCCCCATTCCCTCCAAATCATCCTGCCCCTTCCAACAAATTTCCTGCGATCTAATCACCAATCTCCCCCTTTCAGACAGTTTTGACTCATTGTTGGTCATGGTCGACCATGGACTTATGAAGGGGGTAATCTTGTGTCCAACCAAGAAAACCACCACAGCTGAGGGAATTGCCATACTCTTCCTCAACAAAGTCTGGAAATGGTTTGGTCTCTACAACAAAATTATCTTTGATTGCAGATGTTACGATTCATTTCTTTTCTTAGTATGATAGACTGGCCCAACCTGGTACCTTTTACTTTCTTTAGAGTGCTCTAGAACATACAATGTGTTCATCACACACCTTTCATTTCTGCTTTTCTATTCTTGTTATCTATGCTTCTGTTTCTCATGGAAGGTTCTATCTTCATTTGCTTAGTAACAAACCTTCCATGACCTTCTATTAGTTTCCATTCTTCGCAGTACTTAAGCCATCGCTCTACTCAATGTATCCTTAGCTTAGTCCTGCTCAATCTTACCTTGATCTCCTCGAACCTTTGAACCCCTTCATCAACCTCATCATCAGATGACTCCCTCAAATCCCTTTGTCGACCTCATCATTGGACGACTCCCTTGAACTTCTTCGTTGACCTCATTGTCAGACAACTCTCTTAAACTTCTTTGTCAACCTCATCGTTGGACAACCCCTTTGACCTTTCGGCAAGCATCCTTGTCCGAATACCTTGAACCCTTGACCCACAGTTAGTTCTTTGAGCCTATGCTCATTCCTACCCAGACCAAGCATAACAGCGGACTGCAATTTGCCTCAGCCTTTGCCAAAGAACTAGGAAAACTCCTTGGTTATGATCCTTCCCTCAGCACCACCTACCATCCACAAACTGATGGAGAAATGGAACAAGTCAACCAAGAAGTGGAAACATACTTACAGATCTTTTGTAGTAACAACCCAACAATCTGGGCTGAACATATCACCATGGCAGAATTCACACACAACCACCACCCCTATTCCATCACCCAAAAATCACCATTCTTCCTCATGATGGGCTATGAACCTTGCCCCCTCCCCATGATTATCTTTGAGTCACAGATACCAGCTTTAGAACAATGTCTCAAGGAACTTTCAGCTGCCTGCGATGAAGCCCTGGCTGCACATGATCTTGCACACCAGCTTATGAAATCAAGGTACCATGGGAAATTCACTCTGTTCGCTAACGGAGATAAAGTTTGGTTAAACACCGAAAACCTTAAACAAAGTGTCATTGCCCCTAAGTTCTCAGCAAAACGAGAGGGACCTTTCACCATCACCAAAGTCCTCTCCCTAGTTACATACCAACTATGTCTTCCCATCACCTGGAAAATTCATAATATCTTCCATGCCTCACTGCTTTCAAAGTACCATGAGAACGAAATACACAGCCCCAACTTCCCAGCCCCTCCACTGGATTTGATTGGAGAAGAGGAGGAATATGAAATTGAACGAATTATCAAGCACTGTGGCAACCATTCCCAGAGGCAGTACCTGGTGTGGTGGAAAGGCTATCCACCAGAAGATGACTTGTGGCTTCCCAAAAAAGAACTAAGACATACACAGGATCTCCTCCAAAACTATAAAAACCTCATCTTCAAACCCTCATCCTCCCCATCACTTAAACTATCCAAACACACCTGAACTTCTTCTAAACCTTAGTCGTTATGTCTGCCACTTCCCCCATCTCTGTTTCCTCTAGCTCCCCCACTCCCCCTCCCATCAGTTCCCCCTCTGCCTCCCTGATTCTACCCCCCTCTGCCTCCACTGCCATTGAGGAGCAAATCCTCCAGATCACTCTCCGCATCCCCAACACCATCCTCAATGACCTCACCACCAGCCCCATCATCCAACAGCCCACCCCCACCTCTCCCTCTCCTGTCTCTCTCCCCAGCCTCCCTACCATTCCCTTGTTTCCACCCTCTGTCCCAGTCCATGTCCACCACCTCTGCCACCCCAACTGCCACATCCTATTCACCCACATCCTCTCTCAGGAAGCCCCCCACTCTGCCTTAGAGCAACACCCCACCTACCAGATGTCTCCAGAAGTCATCGCTGCCATCACCACTTTTGACAAAATCACCTTACTCATTCAAAACCTCTCCATCACCTACCAATCTTCCAATGCCCCACTCTGGACCATAGTAGGTCAATTAAGAGAAAAGGCATTGGACAACCTATATCATTTAGGTTTCAGGCACTTCATCAAACATACCCTACCCTACAGTACCATTGCCGAGGTTATCACCACCATTGCCCCCAACCTCATCACGGAGGAACGACATGCCTACCTATACAGGCGACCAGCATTTACCCTATGAGTACCCCCATCCCTAGTGGACTTCCTTATCCCCATCCATCCTTTTCGCAACCACTCTGCTGAGAACCAGGAGAACACTCCCCCCATCACCACTGACTTCCATCCCCACCACACCCCTGCCAGCTTATAAGCTATGGCCATGCTCTTGGACCTATCCAGGCACAACACCTCCACCAGGCTTCCTATCCCACATCCAAACACCAGCACCATCCTTTTGGACACAGAAGCCACCACCAACTGGGATGAGGTACCCACACCCCCTCCCTCCAATCCCTCTCACTGCAACCAATGCTGTCACCATGGGCACCACACCCTTGATTGTAGACAGCATCACTGTGATTACTGCTGATGACAAGCTTCAGGACACACTCATCGATCCTGTCCCAATTGCCCCTGTCCCCAATGCACTAACAATTGGGGAACCGACCCCAACAATATCCCCACCATTAACCACTGTGGATGCAAAAAATGCAGCTCTCTCCATGGTCACAATTGGGGATGTACCAACTACTACCATGGGTGGCAGGACACATGGGGAGATGAAGACATGGTCACCAACAAGGAAACCACCAATGACTAAAGCAAATCCAGTGGCTTTGCCATACAAGGGGGGTAATGTTACGATCAGTGGAACTCCCCTATCTTTTCTTCCTTTGTTACATAATAACTTGTCTCAATCTTCTTTTGATTCTTTTGCTATGCAACATGGTAACATTGACCTCCCTTCACATTCTAGACTTTACCATGGCTATTTATGTTTACTACCTATTTTCACTTAGAGATCCCCAATAGATTTCCTATGCGTTTCCATTCACACAGCCTGTGCTACTTATTCCCTATATTTTCTCATCATCATTCATAGCCTCTGATCACAGCACCCTCACACAGACTTGCATAGCTCTATACTTAGTTTACGCAGCCCTAGGGCTATACATCAACTCATAGTGACTCAGTATGACTAGCACTATGAAGTATAAGTACTGGATGAACATGTACAGTAATGATAAGCAATTCCTACCTTAGGTTTTTGCCTTCATCCCTAGTCCTCTAAAGCCAGTTCCTAAGTTTGGCCCTAGTGCCTCTGTTACGATTCACTTCTTTTCTCTTCTTGTTCATTGATGTGATAGACTGGCCTGACCCAGTATCTTTTACTTTCTTTAGAGTGCTCTAGAACATACAATGTGTTCATCGCACACCTTTCATTTCCACTTCTCTATTCTTGTTATCTATGCTTCTATTTCTCATGGAAGGTTCTATCTTTCTTCATTTAGTAACAAACCTTCCATGACCTTCTATTAGTTTCCATTCTTCGCAGTACTTAAGCCATCGCTCTACTTGATGTATCCTTAGCTTAGTCCTGCTCAATCCTACCTTTGATCTCTTTGAAACCCTTCGTTGACTCCATTGTTGGGCAATCCCCTTGAACTCTTTTATTGACTCCATTGTTGGGCGATTCCCTTGAACTCCTTTGTTGACTCCATCATTGGACGATCCCCTTGAACTCTTTCGTCGACTCTGTCATCGGATGATCCTCTTGAACTCCTTTGTCGACTCCATCGTCAAATGATTCTCTTTGACTTCTCAGCAAACATCCTTGCCTGAATATCTTGAGTCCTTGACCCTCTAATAGTTCTTTGAGCCTACGTTTGTTCCTACCTGGACCAAGCGTAACAGCCTCCTCATAGTCGTCCTCTGTCCCTAGCCACCCAGAACCTCTGCAATCCTTCTGGGAGATTCCTGATGTCATCTGACATAACCTCAAACCTTTGTCCACCAGAACTCTTGATCTTCATCTTTGGAACCCCTGACTTATGTCAATATGTTATCCCCAGCCCCTGTCCTTGATCTAGGTGATTATTGTTAGGTCTACACTTGTTCCTACCCAGGGCCAGTGTAACATGTATCTTATGATTGGCACCCATCCAGACATCGCATATACAGTTACCCAACTTGCACAAATGTCAGCCAACCCATCACAGGAATATCTCGATAGAGCTCTGTACATCTGCCAGTACCTGGTCAGAACCCAGGATTATTCCCTTCTATACAATGGTTCCTCTGGAAAAGGCATTTTAGCCTGTACCAATTCAGATTGGGTGCAGGACATTAATACTGTGCACTCTCAAACCAGCTTCTATCTTAAGATGGCTGATGGTGTGTTTTTGTGGAATTCACACTTACAAAAAACCACTGCTGTCTCTTCCACCAAAGCAGAATATATGGCACTGAGTGATTGTTCATGTCAATGCGTGTGGATACACAAGATGATGGGTGAGCTCGGCTACAAGCTAAAACCTATCCCCATCTGTGGTGACAACCAGGGTAGTCTATTCATTGCACAAAACCCTGTGACTGAAAAGTGCAACAAACACATTCATGTGAAATACCACTTTATCTGTGATGCAGTCATGGTCCACAAGCTAGTGGAGCTATTCTATATCCCTGGGACTGACAATCCTGCTGATATGTTCACTAAGAATCTTGGACAAGTCAAGTTCAATGAATTCTGCTCCCAGCTTGGACTGGAGTTTAACTCCACCAAGTAAAAGTACTGCCCTCCATTTTAATGCTTTATGTATCTACTGTATACTTAGCAAGGGGGAGTGTTGAACAGACTCTGTGTTACATACATAGTAATTAGTTCACATGTCACATGTATTTACTTTCAGACTCAGCAGAGCTGAGTTCTAATTGATTCTTTACTTGATACCACCATCACCCATTGTAAGTTCTACCAACCAACCAACCCAGGTATGTGAGAGACCTTCCTGTGTATGTAACACATGTACTTGCAACATATAGGGCCCGATCTAGGTGCTTCTGAGATGGATTGGCTGACATGTATGCCAGTTGGGTAATGGCATATGCTATGTCTGGATGGGTGCTGATCATTAGATACAGCAATGATCTGATCATGGTCTGAAAATGCATCCATAATTCATGTTGGACCAGTTTATCATACTTTACTGGGTAGTAACCCTGTGGGAGAGGGGTGGGTGCAGATTTGGCATTTGACATGCTGCATTGTTCAAGCACTTTGTTGAGGTAGTCTTTTTGGTCAATCTGGATAGTTTGACCTTCTCAATGGATGTTCATTTGGAGAAATTCAGATGGCTCTCTGAGATCACAACATTCCCACTTCTTCATAAATGTAGCCTTAATCTTGTCTACAAAAGATTTGTTGGGGCCGCAGAAGAAGGCGTCATCAATGTAAACTACCGCAAGTATGACATTTTTGTCATTGTAGTATATAAAGAGTCTGGCATTGGTCTTTAGTTGTTTGAAACCAAGTTCTGCCATGGACTTATCAAGCACTTTCCACCAGGCTAAGCCAGTTTGCTTGAGTCCATAGAGTGTGTGCATGAGGTGGAGGACTTTGCCTTTTGCATCAGGAGGCGTGAACCCTTCAGGAAACTCCATATAGATTTCCTCATCTAGTTTACCATAAAGGTATACAGAGTGTATGTCAAGCCCTGTTATGTACCATCCTTCCAGGGCCAAGAGGGCAAATATACATCACACAGTCTTGAAACATACAACTGGGGAGAAGACTTGGTCAAAGTCCAGCCCTTCAACCTGTGAGAAGCCTTTGGCTACTAGGCAGGCTCTTTTATGTCTGTCTGACTTCTGATCAAAAACCCAGCAGTTCTTAATCACTGTTCGGTGTTGTGGGCATGGAACTATTTTGTAGACCTTTCGGTCTTTGAGCATTTGTAATTGATCTTTGCAGGCTTTAAGCCAATCCTTTCACTCTTGCTCAGGGAGCCATAGGATATTGTGAAACATCCATTCCTGCACATTAGGGGATGCCCCAAATGCAGTATCATGTGGAAGTGCATGACTGCAAAAGAATGAGACCAATGCATCTCCCCCTTCCTGTGTGAAATGGTCAACATCCTCCTTAGAGGTAGGAGATGGGGGGAGTCCACCAGGGACAGCAGGCGAATCCAGAATTGTGTCTGGTGCATGAGAGGGACCAGGTATTTCACCTGTAAGTTCCTTCCAATGGGAACTGCTCTCAACATCTCTTAGTTGTTGAAGCAGATGGTGCTGCTTGCCAAAGATATTTCCTGGGCATGTTGGTGGGTTGCAAAGACATTCACTCTGCCAGAGTGGAGGTGGGCCGACAGGAGGTGGGCGATGTGAGGGTGGAGTAACCAGAGGTGCCAGAACCAGGCTAGGGGTCCTTGTGCATGGGGGTTTGAACTCATTGGACTCATTGGAGGATGAATCAGACAAAGATGAAATGGCTGCAAGTGACCCAGAGTCTGTAGATGCAGCCTGGCGATGGTTGTGGAAGTGGCATGGGGCCACAATTGACTCATCATCTGAAAATGCGGCTGTGTCAGGGGCTGCAACTGACTCATTGTCACTAGTTGCAGTAACTTTAGACTTATGATGGGGAGTGGCAGGGGCCACATCTCACACATCTGCTGGTTTTGCAGGTTTTTGAGGGCTTGATCCCTCATGCTCATAAGGAGCCACAGGTGGTCCAGAGTGTGGGTGGTGAGGATGAGAATGTCCACATCAAGGAAACAATGTCTCATTGAATATCACATGTGCAGATGTACAGATGGAATTGTCTGGGTGCATAAACAAATAATTGGAGTCACTACCAGGGGCAACACCCAAGTAGATCATCAACTGTGATTTGGGTTGTAGTTTACCACCACGGTGTTCAGCCAGAATGTGCATGTAGGCACCACACCTGAATACTCATAAATGGAAGATAGAAGATTTCTCCTCCTTAAGTAGTGTATAGGGGGTATCCCATTTGAGGTGGACTTGAGGAGTCCTGTTGTAAATATGGGTTGCATGGAGCAGAGCCCATTCCCAATAGGAGGGAGGTAGGCAAGCTTGTAAGCACATCACCTGAGCCTTGTCCATTAATGTATGGATTAGGTATTCTGCATGCCCATTCTGTTGGTGTGCATAAGGGGCAGACTGTTGGATGTTAACTCCATTGTCTTTTAGAAATTCAGTAAATGCTTTGGAGATATACTCTCCACCCACATCTAAGTGCCAGTGCTTAATTGCAGCATTATACTGATTTTGGACTAGAGCAAACCATTGCTTGGTTGCTCAGAGTGTTTGATCTTTGGATCATATTAAGGTGGTCCAGGCCATAGAAGTATAATCATCATAAAAGACGACTGTGTACTTGTATTTACTGTATGACTGAACTTCAAAAAACTTTAAGTCTGAGTGGATTAACTCAAAGGGAGCAGTTGCCTGCACTCACTAAGAGGAAAGGGATGATTTGGCTGTTTGCCAAGCTGACAACCATGACAGATGCCAGTTTTGGAAGGGATCTTCATATCAGGACAATCCTTGACATGCTTCTTGGCATGCCTTATGACATTAGGGGATGAGTGTCCAAGACATCAGTGCATGAGCTCATATTCAATCTCAAAGGCAAGTGACAACATGCTGGAAGGCATGTCATCAGGGAAGATAGGTTTGGCTCAAAGCCAATACATAGTGTTTCCACCATGACTATGGAATTCAAGGTAGGCTTCTTTAAAGCATTGATCCCAGATAGTGAGATATCTGGGTCTGGCATGAAGTGTGAGGCAATGGTTTTGGAGTAGTGTACCCATTGACACAAGTCAAACAGCACATGAAGGCATGTGCAAGACAGGTGATAGACAGGCAATGTGATTACCATACCATAGTAAAACAATGCTTCTACCAATGATGGGAGATCAGCCATTTGCTGTAGAAGCCCACTGAGGTTGGTCGAACTTTTGGTATTCAACAAACTCTGCTCAATCCGGTGAAAAGTAAGCTGAAGCTCCAGAATTGAGTAACCACATGTCGGATGGAGCCTTATGTGTATGTGCTTTCTCCTTTCCTTTATTGTTCTTACTACATGAATCACACAATGTGAATCATGAGTAGCAGATTTATTTGAACTATCTACTACAGGAAATGTGTATATACAGTTTACCTGAGGTGGAATTAACCACACATCAGTACCTGTTGTAGAAGGGGATGGATTTATGCACTGCAATGTGGACTCCATGAAGAAGCCCTCAATGTATTCATCATAGGTGTTATCACCCAGACTTACAGTGTCCTCCTCATCGATCTCCATCAAGCCAGTGGTGCTGGTGAGTGGGATTTCACTGATCCACTCAGAGAGCAGGGTGGACAAATGATTGGAGAGGGTTTGCTCCATGTGACTTTGCTTGGAGCAGTGGGATGCAACCAGTTCAAGGTTGTGTAAAGTGAAGGAGGTTGCAGGGACCTTGAGGCATCATGCAAGTGATATGCTTTCCTGTGTTAGAGGAAAGGCAGGCAGACCATAGTGAGTGGTGCCAGGTGTATGCACTTGTCTGTGCAGGTCAGGGACAGGCAATGTGAATGAGGTGGTGGCAGGTAAGATGGTGGTAGTGGAGGTGAAGGTGAAAGAAGTGAAGGCTTGGGCAGCCTCAGCTTATTTCTTTTCCTTCTTGGTCTTCTTTTTCTCCTTACACTTATCATCACTCTGTTCAGAGTGATTACCTTCATGGTGCTGCTTCTTCTGGTTATTCCCTTGATTAGAGGAACCACCTTGGTTTGACTGCTGCTGCTGGGAGAATTTGGGGTCTCCCTGCTGTCGTTTGATGGCACTGACCTTGTTGGCCTGTTGAGGCCAGGCATCCTTTGCAGGATGGTGTTGGGCATATGTCTGCCACAACACTTCTACTTGTTGGAAGATTTCATCAACAGTTGGTACCATTTTGGTAACTACCCCTTTGGAGTCAGTCTCAGGTTTCACTGCAGTGATGGTGGCAGCAACGTGATCTGCATACTTTGGTATCTTGGAGATAATGATCAATGACTTTATCTTATCATTGACCAGGTATCCAAAGTCCAAGAGGCATGAGAAGAGGGTATCCAATTTGGAAAATGATGAGACCAGCGAGTTATTGTTGGGGATGATAAGGCCCATGAGAGCCTTAAATTCGGTGATAGTGGAGGAGACTGTGGGATGATTGAAGCATTTTTCAAGCTCAATAAGGATATTTTTGGCATGATTGCCAAAATTGATGCCAGACTTGTGAACATGACAATCACAGGTGAGAGTGATGGCACCTGTTGCCTTGTCATCATCTTTATCCCAATCTTTCTGCTTTTCCTCAGCTTGGCGAATTTCTTTGGCCATTGGAGTAAAAGCAGTGGTGATGACATTTCCACCAGAATCCTTGACCTCTGTGATGGCAACTGGAATGGAAGGGCAAAGCTTCATGATCCTGAAGTAAACTCCAATGGATTGGAGATAGTTGTCCATTTGGGAACACCATGCACAGTAGTTGTTACTGTTGAGTTTGGGAATGCCAGCAAGAGTGGAGGTAGACATATCGGGATAGATCTGGTGTGAGAATAAACATTAGCTTTAGTAACCTTACAGGGCCACAATTCAGCAAATGTGTGAAATGTGGTAAAATGTGGGTAAGGGAGCAGAACTAGCCACATCACTGAACATTCAGAGCTCAGCAACCAGAGGGACATGGTCTCCTCTTTGCTAAAGCACTGAGAGCATCTGCATCAAGCTGAATTAACAGTTCAATGTGCTCAGCAGAATGAACCACACAGAGCAGCTCTGATGTTCACTCATGGGAGCAGAAATTAATCTGCATCACACATGATCCAGGCAGTTGCCAGAGCAGTAGGGCAGAAGTGAATCCACACACAAACCCACTCGGGGCTCATAACCTGTTGTGAGTACACTATAACATACATCAGAAGGTTTGACTTACATACCTGGTGTAATGTCTGGGGAGGATCTTACATGGGTGAGGTAAAGGATATTGAAAGAGAATTGATTAGAACTCAGCTACCCTGAGTACATACTTATATACATAATGTGTGTGAACTCTATCTATACATAGCATACAGTATTCGTTTCAACACAACCATTCCTCTTTTCTGAGGCAGACATGGACTTGAACTGTATCCCATTTTCTACTCAGCAGGCATTGATGGAATTCACCCCCACCAAGGTACAAAAGCCAACCTACTATTCCACTCTCTTCCTTTTCATTTGCTTGATAGATCAGGTGGAGAAAGGGAATATCACCATTCCCAGTAACTGGGCTACCATCAAACCCTTCTTCATCTGCTGTTGGATCTGTTGCAAGTATGTGTGTTACATACATGGGGAGGTCTCTCACATACCTGGGTTGGTTGGTGTATAGGAACTTACAATGGATGATGGTGGTATCAAGTAAAGAATTGATTAGAACTCAGCTCTGCTGAGTTGCAATGTAAATACATAAAGTGTGTGAACTAGTTACTATGTATGGAACACAGAGTCTGTTCAACACTCCCCCTTGCTAAGTATACAGTGGATATGAAAGCATTATAACAGAGGGCGGTACTTTTTACTTGGTGGAGTTAAACTCCAGTCCAAGCTGGGAGTGAAATTCATTGAACTTGACATGTCCAAGGTTCTTGGTGAATATATTGGCAGGATTGTCAGTCCTGGGGATATAGAATAGCTCCACTAGCTTGTGGACCATGACTGCATTGCGGATGAAGTGGTATTTCACCCAGATATGTTTGTTGCACTTTTCAGTCATAGGGTTTTGCGTGATGAATAAACTACCCTGGTTATTGCCACAGATGGGAATAGGTTTCAGCTTGTAGCCAAGCTCACCCATCATCTCATGGATCCACATGCATTGACATGAACAATTGCTCAATGCCATGTATTCTGCTTTGGTGGAAGAGATGGTGGTGGTTTTTTGTAAGTGTGAATTCCACAAAAACACACCATTGGCCATTTTAAGATAAAAGCCAGTTTGGGAATGTGTGGTATTAATGTCCTGTGCCCAATCTGAGTCAGTACAGGCTAAGATGCCTTTTCCAGAGGAACTGTTATATAAAAGGGAGTAGTCCCAGGTTCTGATGAGGTACCAGCAGATATACAGAGCTCTGTTGAGATGTTCTTGTGAAGGGTTGGCTGACATTCGTGCAAGTTGGGTAACTGCATATGCGATGTCTGGATGTGTGCCAATCATAAGATACAGCAACAAGCTGATCACAGTCTGAAAATGCATCCATAATTCATGTTGGACCAGTGCATCATTTTTCACTGGGTAATAACCCTGTGGGAGTGGTGTAGGTGCGGATTTGGCATTGGTCATGCCACATTGCTTGAGCACCTTGTCAAGGTAGTCTTTTTGGTCAATTTGGATGTTACAACCTTCTTGATGAATGTTCATTCGGAGGAATTTGGATGGCTCTCTGAGATCACAACATTCCCACTTCTTCATAAATGCAGCCTTGATCTTGTCTACAAAGATCTTGTTGGGGCTGCAGAAGATGGCATTGTCTACATAGACTATCACTAGACAGATGTGTTTGCCTTTGTGATAAATGAAAAGTCTGGCATCAGTTTTTAACCGTTTGAAGCTGAATTCTGCCATGGATGTATCAAGCACTTTCCACCAGGCTAGGCTGGCTTGCTTGAGTCCATAAAGTGTGTGCAGTAGGTGGAGGACTTTGCCTTTTGAATCAGGAGGCATGAACCCTTCAGGAAATTCCATATAGATCTCCTCTTCCAGTTTACCATATAGGTATGCTGAGCATACATCTAACCCAGAGATGTGCCATCCTTCAAGGGCTGAGAGGGCAAACATACATCACATAGTCTCAAAATGTACAACTGGGGAAAAGACTTGGTCAAAGTCTAACCCTTCAACCTGAGAGAAGCTTTTGGCTACCAGGTGGGCTCTTTTACAACCGTCTGACTTTTGATCGAAGAACCAACAGTTTTTAATCACCTTTTGGTGTTGTGGGTGTGGAACTACTTCATAGACCTTGTGGTCCTTCAGCATTTGCAGCTGGTCCTCACAGGCCTTAAGCCAGTCCTTCTGCTCTGATTTAGGAAGCTTCTGGATGTTGTGGAATGTCCACTCATATATATTAGGGGATGCCCCAAAAGCAGAATCATGCGGAATAGCACAATTGCAAAGGTATGAAACCAAAGCATCTCCCCCTTCCCGTGTGAGACAGTCAACATCATCCTCAGAAGTAGGAAATGGGGGGAGTCCACCAGGGACTGCAGGTGAACCCAGAACAGAGTCCAGAACATGGGACAGGCCAGCTCTGCCAGTCAAATCCTTCCAGTGTGACTCATTCTCAAGGTCCCAGAGCTGTTGCAATGGATGACAGCGCTCACTGAAAATGTTTCTGGGGTGTGTTGGGGGGTTGCGAAGACACTCACTATGCCTTGGGATAGGCAGGGACCAGCAGGAGGTGGTTGGTGCAATGGAGGTGTCACTGGAGGAGGGGCTGGACTGGGTGTCCACATGTAAGGAGCAAGAGATGGAGAAGAAGATCTCAATGTGCTTGGGCTTAGTGATAGTGTGGGAGTGGGTGAATTCCTAGGAGCAGTAGAATGATCCATATCAGACTCATTGCTAGAACTAGGTTTTGACTTGGAACTCTCATCAGAACTGGAATTTCTGGAACATCATCATGAGTATGAGTCGGTTCAGAAGGGCCCAAATGGGGGCAATGTGGGGCAGAACTAGAGCATCTCAGAAAGAGAGTCTCATCAAAGATTGTGTGCACTGATGTAATGATGGCATTGTTGGGTGACATGAAAATGAAATTTGAATCACTACCAGGGGCGACACCCAAGTAGATCATCAGTTGCAATCATGGCTGTAGCTTTCTGCCACAGCATTCTGCCAAAATGTGCACATAGGCATCACAACCAAATACTTGTAGGTGGTCAACAGAGGGTTTCTCCCCCTTAAGTAATGTCAGGGGGGTATCCCATTTAAGCCATAGCTGTGGGGTCCAATTGTAAATGTGGGTTGCATGAAGCAGAGCCCATTCCCAATAAGAGGGAGGTAGGCAAGCATGTAAATACATCACCTGTGCCTTGTCCATCAAAGTGCAGATAAGGTATTCCACACACCCATTCTGCTGGTGTGTGTATGGGGCAGACTGTTGGATGTTTACTCCATTGTCCTTCAGGAAGTCCTGGAACACTCTGGAAGTGTATTCACCTCCAGCATCAGAACACCAGTGTTTTATCATGGCATTGTACTGATTGTGGACAAATGCAAACCATTGCTTGGTTGCACAGAGTATTTGATCCTTGGACCTTATCAAGGTGGTCCAGGCCATAGATGTGAAGTCATCATAGAAGATGACTGCATACTTATATTTCAAATAAGATGCTACCTCAAAGGACTTTAAGTCTGAATGAATCAACTCAAAGGGAGCAGTTGCCCACATCTCACTAAGAGGAAATGGACAATTTGGCTGTTTGCTGAGCTGGCACCCTTGGCAGAGACCAGTTTTAGATGGGATCTTCATGTCCAGAAAACCCCTCAGGTGCTTTTTAGTGTGCCTGATGACATCAGGGGACAAATGTCCGAGACATCAGTGCATGAGTTCATATTCAATCTCAGAGGCAAGTGATGACATGCTAGAGGGCACATCATCAGGGAATATAGGTTTGGCATGAAGCCAATACATAGTTTGTCCACCATGACTGTGGAATTCCAAATAGGCTTCCTTGAAGCATTGGTCCCAGATAGTGAGATATCCGGGTCAGGCACAAAGTGTGAGGTAGTGGTTTTGTAGTAAAGTGCCCATTGACACGAGTCAAACAGCACATGAGGGCATGTGCAGAACAGGTGATAGGTGGCATATATGGTTGTCAAACCATAACAGAACAGTACCTCTACCTATAATAGGTGATTGGCCATTTGCAGTGGAAGCCCACTGGGGCTGGTCAAATTTCAATATTCAACAAAATCTGATCAATCCAGTAAAAAGTGAGTGGAAGCTCCAGAATCAAGCAGCCACATGTCTGCAAGGACCTTATGTTGGTGTGCTTTTTCCTTTCCTTTGTTGTCCTTACTGCATTGATCACACAAAGCAAATTCATGTGTAGCAGATTTATTTGAACTATCTACTACAGGGAATGCATACATATGATTTACCTGAGGTGGAGTTAACCATGTGTCAGTACCTGATGTAGAGAGGGAAAGGAATACACACTGCATTGTGGACTCCATGAAGAAGTCCTCAATGTATTCATCATAGGTGTCATTGCCCAGACTTACAACATCTTCATCAACCTCCATGATTCCAGTGGTTCTGGCAAGTGGAACTTCTGTGATCTGTTGGGAAAGCGGGGTGGAAAGGCAATTGGAGAGGGATTGCTCTGTGTGGCTTCGCTTGGAGTGGCATTGTACAACTGGTTTGAGGTTGCAGATGGTAGAGGAGGTCATAGGGACCTTGAGGTGTTGTGCAAGGGAAATGGTTTCCTTGGTTAGGGGAAATGCAGGCAGCCCATAGTGGGTTGCACCAGTCATGTGTGTGTTGCAGTGGGGGTCAGGGACAGGTGATGTAAACATGGTGGCAGCAGGGGCAATTATTTCGGCAGAGATGAAGGCAAAGGAGGCTGAGGCTTGTGCAGCCTCTGCCTGCTTCTTCTCCTTTTGGGTCTTCTTCTTCTCCTTACACTTTTCCTCACCCTTTTTAGAGCAATTACCATCATGCTTCTGCTGCTTCTGGTTGTTATTCCCCTTAGAAGAGGAACCACCTTGTTGTGTCTGCTGCTGCTGGGAGAACTGGGGTTCCCCCTGGCTCTGTTTGATGGTGCTAACCTTGTTGGCCTGCTGAGGCCAGGAGTCCTTGGCAGGATGGCACTGCACATAGGTTTGCCATGACACTTCTACTTGTCAGGATATTTCCTCAATGGTTGGAACCATCTTGGTGACGACCCCCTTGGAGTTGGTCTCAGGCTTTGCAGCAGTAATGGCAGCGGTGACATGGTCTGCATACTTCAGGATCTTGGAGATCACAATTAATGACTTAATTTTGTTGTCAACCAGATATCCAAAGTCAGAAAGCCAGGAGAAGAGGGTGTTGAGCTTTGAAAAGGCTGACACTGGCAAGTTGTTGTCAGGGATGGTCAGACCCATGAGGGCCTTGAATTCTGTGATGGTGGAGGAGACAGTGGGGTTGTCAAATCTTTTCTCCAGTTTGATGAGTATGTTTTTGGTGTGGTCACCAAAGTCAATGCCACACTCATGAACATGTCACTTGCAAGTGAGCATGATGGTGCCAGTGGCCTTGTCATTGTCCTTATCCCAATCTTCCTGCTTCTCTTCAGCACAACAAACTTCATCAGCCAGTGGAGTATATGCTTGGGTCACAACATTTCCACCAGAATCCTTTACCTCAGTGATTGTGACAGGGATGGAGGGATGAAGCTTCATGATCCAGAAGTAAACTCCAATGGATCAAAAGTAGTTGTCCATCTGGGAATGCCAGGCATGATAGTTGGTGCTGTTGAGTTTGGTAATGGTGGCAAGGGAGGAAGTTGACATTTTGAAGTCTGGGTTGGGAGTAGATGTTAGCATGGGAACCTTAAACTTGAAAGTGAAAGGGAGTGGAGTGAACTGCATCACTGAACATCCAGAGCCCATAAATCCAGGGGACATGGTCTCTCCTTGTTTTCTGAGATGGAGAATGGCTGCTCTGCATGGCTTTTGCCTTGCAGAGCATCCAGCAGGACTTAATCCACTTGAGACAGCTCAAATGTTCACCATCTGGGGGTGGAACTTAATCCACACCCCAGAGGCACCCATGTGGTGAGTGGAACTGAATCTGCATCAATCAATGGTCAGGTAAGGATGAAAGAGCTGGAAAGCTGTGTGAAATGCTGGCTTGCCTGCTCAGGGCTCATAACCTGTTGCAAGTATGCATGTTACATACATGGGAAGGTCTCTCATATACCTGGGTTGGTTGGTGTTGAGAAACTTACAATGGGTGATGATGGTATCAAGTAAGAAATTGATTAGAACTCAGCTCTGCTGAGTTGCAATGTAAATACATAAAGTGTGTGAACTAGTTACTATGTATGGAACACAGAGTCCATTCAACAGGATCCTCATCTGGGCCCTTGGTAAGCAGCAATGCTAATGTTCTTGAGCAGGTTGGACTGCTCAGGGACAAAGTTGCTCATCTGCTGCCATTGCTGGCAAATGTTCAGCCAAGCAGTACCTCCAGCCTCCTTCAACAAGTCACACTGCTGCAGCAAGAGGTCAATCATCTCCAGTACCAAAATGACATTGTAACAGAATCAATGCCACCTGAATACTCCTGACACAAAAACAGACATGGTATACCCCTAACTGGAATATTTCTTTGCAAGCCCTCATGCAATTCTGTTCCATTGTTCTCATCCTACCAATATAGCATACCTTGTTAGCATTCTATTCTCTTGTACATTCATGGACTGCCCCAGGACCCTTCTTTTCCCATCACCCATGTTATCCCCATGAGAGGGTTAGTACATATGTTCACTGTTCTGTCTTTCTGTTGTCCACATGTGTTGAGGGTATGTCCCATGTTCATGGTCCTCCCAACATGTACACACCACCATTTTTCCCGAGGCCTCTGGTTGTTGATGTACTTCAGTATTACCAGTGATTTTCCCCTGCCAGGGGGGGTGGTCAAGATGGAAGTGAGCTCCAGAGGAGAGAGAAAAAGACAAATGCACATGGAAGCAAAGACAAGCCAAAACTTGGGGCCCTTTTTGGATGGGACTGGAACAGAGACGGCGGCAACAGACTTGGGCGTAGCACTGTCAACTGCTATACCGACCGGTGGCGTCCGTACAGCCTGTGAGTGTGGCCCGTGGCAATTGCCGAAAACGGGGGAGTATGGCCGATCGATAATGGATCATGTCCTTCTACGTTTTGAATGATATCATGTTTCTTATCCAGCATACGAACGAAAATACATGCAGCCATGGCGACGGGTTTTAAGTCCATCATTGCGGTTAGTCATATCTTCCCGCAGTGTATCTAATGCGGCACAATGACTGATAAAAGTACTAGGCGCTGCTATAGTGGTCAATCCGCGGTTCACTCCTTCAATATGCCCTTTTTTACAGCGTCTTCATGGGATGCCCTTCGTGTCCCAATCACCCAAAGTCATATGGATCTACTAACGACGTTTGTAACATATATCCTCCCCCCTGTCATTGGCTTCTTCATAATGGCCGTATTGGCTGTCACTCCCCAAACACATGCTGCCCGAATCGCATTATGGCCCATCATCACCTTCCTGGCGCTACGAACAGTGGTCTTCGTTCATTTTCCGGGCGAAAAGGCTGAGCAAAAAATGTCTAATGGTTTACTCGCTGTCAGTGTCTCTCGACAGAAGTCTCTCCAATGGTGGACAGATTCAAATGAAATTTCTTTCAGGGCTTCATGTTTGATGTGGTCATTCGATCCTTCGACTGGATGCTGCCCAAGGATCACCTTGTGCGGCACATCCGTCCGGCAAAGGGCCCACAATCAATCGTTATCGATGCCATCGACCTCACCACAAATAGTCGTGGCATCGGCTGGAATTGGCCCCACGGAATTCCAATCCCACATGAAACACGTCCTACAAAGCGCATGCCATTCGTTTTTTGGACTCTCCTCTCTTCCGTCGTGCACGGTCTCGCAAGCGGCATCTGCCACAGAACGCTGTTATCGTTCGTTGGAATTCGACCCACCACGGAGGGGTGGACCATTTTTGATGCATCACTTCCGTTCTTCTGGCGGTATCTTCGATCAAGCGTGATCTCGGTCCTGTTTGCGCTCGCAACATACGCTGGCCTCCAGATGTCTTACAACGCAGCCACGATACCCGCAATCCTTCTACTGGGACAAGACCCCGCGCAATGGCCGCCCGCCTTTGACGCGCCATGGTGCGCGACATCGCTGCATGACTTTTGGGGCCGCCGATGGCACCAGTGGCGCAGACAGGCTTTCCTCGTCCTGGGCGGTTACCCGCTCTCCATCTTCTTCGGCAGTGTCGGCATCGTTCTCGGTGCATTCCTCGCCTCGGCTGTCCTGCATGACGTGATCGTGGTCCGGGCAAGTCCCATGACGAGCGCGTGGTGGATGCTCGTCGGATTCGGGATGATGGGCCCTGGGCTCCTCCTCGAGCGGGCTTTTCGTGTGCTCATGGGAAGGAGGGTGGAGGGCATGTTGGGGTGGACGTGGACGATGGCATGGATGGTCCTGTTTGGAAATGTGATCGTCGAAGGGTTCACGAGAGCGGGTGGTTTCGGCGACTGGACCGTTATCGACGGCGTGCCGCCGTTACGGGTCTCGGTAGATGGTTTGGTGACCGGTTTTGATGTTTGGTTACACAGCGTTTGATGAAGAACGGATTACCCTGCTGACGTTTACATTCCCAGTCAATTGAATGATTCTGTTTACTGGCCTGCGCAAGCATTCTCGTGGCTTGACTGCACAACGAACTATTTGTGGAAAGCAGCCTGGTCCTGCGGACGCACCAGTCCCGTTGGCTGGGATTTTCCACACAAGTACTGTGAGTTCTCTATCAAAGTCCCGGGCCACTTTCCTCGACACGGACAGTGCCACACCCAAGACGATCAATGTGCTTCCTCCCCAGACAACTTGAGACAAGTGTTCTGGAATCCACCCCGCTACCAGTAGTCCAGGTCGGTCACCGCATGCATGTCCGACCGTAAGCAACCCAAATTATTGTGGTCTACTCATTGCATGATCAATTACATCAGGGAATTGCAAACTGGTAACCGACGCCTATCTGGCTTTTTCGGTTACGTTCGTCACTACCGGTCCTTTTTGTTCTATCCGTACTATTTTTGACAAGCCGAAATCGCAACTCAAGTTGAGAAGACCGAATAGACAAACTAGACAAACTAGACATAAGACTCGCTTGCTCATTGTATATACATACTCTGCTTTTGGTAATTACGGCCCGTCTCCACTGCATCTTCGTCGTTCTA
>JBBPLE010000326.1:0-37965 GCA_038089675.1 Boletales sp. KT-2023b | reverse complement strand
TTAGCTTATAGCCAAGTTCACCCATCATCTCATGTATCCACACACATTGACAAGAACAGTCACTTAGTGCCATGTACTCTGCTTCAGTGGAAGAGATGGTGGTGGTTTTTTGTAAGTGTGAATTCCACAGAAACACACCATTGGCCAATTTAAGATAAAAGCCAGTTTGGGAGTGCACAGTATTAATGTCCTGCACCCAATCTGAATCTGTACAGGCAATTAAGCCTTTGCCACTGGCACCATTGTAAATGAGTGCGTAATCACAAGTGCCAATGAGATAATGGCAGATATATAGGGCCCAATCTAGGTGCTCCTGAGATGGATTGGCTGACATGCATGCCAGTTGGGTAACAGCTTATGCTATGTCTGGATGGGTGCCAATCATTAGATACAGCAACAATCTGATCATGGTCTGAAAATGTGTCTGTAATTCATGTTGGACCGGTTTGTCATTCTTCACTGGGTAATAACCCTGTGGGAGAGGAGTGGGTGCAGATTTGGCATTTGACATGCCACATCATTCAAGCACTTTGTTGAGGTAGTCTTTTTGGTTGATCCAGATAGAGCAACCTTCTCAATGGATATTCATTCAGAGGAATTCAGATGGTTCTCCAAGATCACGACATTCCCACTTTTTCATGAATGCAGCCTTAATCTTGTCTACAAAAGATTTGTTGGGGCCACAGAAGAGGGCATCATCAATGTAAACTACTGCAAGTATGACATTTTTGCCATTGCAGTATATGAAGAGTCCAGCATTGGTCTTTAATCGTTTGAAACCAAGTTCCACCATGAACTTATCAAGCACTTTCCACCAGGCTAAGCCAGCTTGCTTGAGTCCATAGAGTGCACATGTGAGGTGGAGGACTTTGCCTTTTGCATCAGGAGGCATGAACTCTTCAGGAAACTCCATGTAAATGTTCTCATCCAGTTTACCATAAAGGTATGTGGAGCATACATCAAGCCCTGTTATGTACCATCCTTCCAGGGCTGAGAGGGCAAATATACATGGCAGTCTTGAAATGTACAACTGGGGAAAAGATTTGGTCAAAGTCTAGCCCTTCAACCTGTGAAAAGCCTTTGGCTACTAGGCAGGCTCTTTTATGACCATCCAACTTTTGATCAAAAACCCAGTGGTTCTTAATCACCTTTCAGTGTTGTGGGCATGGAATTATTTCATAGACCTTTCGGTCTTTGAGCATTTGTAATTGATCTTCACAGACCTTAAGCCAATCCTTTCGCTCTTGCTCAGGGAGCCATAGGATATTGCAAAACATCCATTCCCACAAATTAGGGGATGCCCCAAATGCAGTATCATGTGGAAGTGCACAACTGCAAAGGAATGAGACCAATGCATCTCCCCCTCCCTATGTGAGACAGTCAACATCCTCCTCAGAAGTAGGAGATGGGGGGAGTCCACCAGGGACAGCAGGCAAATCCAGGAGTGTGTCTGGTGCATAAGAGAGGCCAGGTGTTTCACCTGTAAGTTCCTTCCAACAGGAACTGCTCTCAACATCTTTCAGTTGTTGAAGTGGATGGCACCGCTTGCCAAAGATATTTCCTAGGCATGTTGGTGGGTTGCGAAGGTGTGTGCTCTGCTGGAGTGGAGGTGGGCGATGTGAGGGCAGAGTAACCAGAGGTATCAGAACCGGGCTAGGGGTCCTTGTGCATGGGGGTTTGGACTCATCGGATGATTCAGTGGATGAAAAATCAGAACTGCTATCTGTGGCATTTCCATCAGTATCCAAAAATGCGGTGGAATGTGGAAATTTTCCTGATTTGGTAGGTTGATGGCATGAAGTGCCATCTGCTGCATTTCACTCATTCAGTGGGTTTGCAACATTTTGAGGATTTGAATCCTCATGCTCATGAGGAGCAATGGGTGGTCCAGAGTGTGGGTGGTGAGGACGAGAGTGTCCACATCGAGAAAACAATGTCTCATTGAATATCACATGCATGGATGTGCAGATGGAATTGTCTGGGCACATAAATAAATAATTGGAGTCACTACCAGGGGCAACACCCAAGTAGATCATCAACTGTGATTTGGGTTGTAGTTTACCACCTCGGCATTCAGCCGGAATGTGCACATAGGCACCACATCTGAATACCTGTAAATGGGAGATAGATGGTTTCTCCCTCTTAAGTAGTGTATAGGGGGTATCCCATTTGAGGCAAACTTGAGGAGTCCTGTTGTAAATGTGGGTTGCATGAAGCAGAGCCCATTCCCAATAGGAGGGAGGTAGGCAAGCTTGTAAGCACATTGCCTGAGCCTTGTCCATTAATGCACAGATTAGATGCTCTGCACACCCATTCTGTTGGTGTGCATAAGGGGCAGACTGTTGGATGTTAACCCCATTGTCTTTTAGGAATTCAGTAAATGCTTTGGAGATATACTCTCCACCTGCATCTGAGCACCAGTGCTTAATTGCAGCATTATGCTGATTTTGGACTAGAGCAAACCATTGCTTGGTTGCTTGGAGTGTTTGATCTTTGGACCATATTAAGGTGGTCCAGGCCATAGAAGTATAATCATCATAAAAGACAACTGTGTACTTGTATTTACTGTATGACTGTACTTCAAAAGACTTTAAGTCTGAGTGGATTAACTCAAAGAGAGCAGTTGCCCGTGTCTCACTAAGAGGGAAGAGACAATTCAGCTGTTTGCCGAGCTAACAACCATGACAGATGCCAGTTTTGGAAGGGATCTTCATGTCAGGAAAATCCTTGACATGCTTCTTGGCATGCCTGATGACATCAGGGAATGAGTGTCCAAGACATCGGTGCATGAGCTCATATTTGATCTCAGAGGTGAGTGACAACATGCTGGAAGGCATGTCATCAGGGAAGATGGGTTTGGCTCAAAGCCAATACATGGTGTTTCCACCGTGATTATGGAATTCAAGGTAGGCTTCCTTGAAGCATTGATCCCAGATAGTGAGGTATCCGGGTCTGGCACGAAGTGTGAGGCAATGGTTTTATAGTAGTGTACCCATTGACACAAGTCAGACAGCACATGAAGGCATGTGCAAGACAGGTGATAGATGGGCAATATGAATACCATACCATAGTAAAATGGTACCTCTCCCAATGATGGGAGATTGGCCATTTGCTGTGGAAGCCCACTGAGGTTGGTCAAACTTTTGGTATTCAACAAAGTCTGCTTGATCCGGTGAGAAGTGAGCTGAAGCTCCAGAGTTGAGTAACCACATGTTGGATGGAACCTTATGTGTATGTGCTTTCTCCTTTCCTTTTTTGTTCTTACTACATGAATCACACAATGCAAATTTGTGAGTAGCAGATTTATTAGAATTATCTACTACAGGGAATGTGTATATATGATTTACCTGAGGTGGAGTTAACCATGCATCAGTACCTGTTGTAGAAGAAAATGGATTGATGCACTGCAATGTGGACTCCATAAAGAAGCCCTCAATGTATTTGTCATAGGCATCATCACCCAGACTTACAGTGTCTTCCTCATCGATCTCCATCAAGCCAGTGGTGCTGGCGAGTGGGATTTTGCTGATCTGCTCAGAGAGCAGGGCAGACAAATGATCAAAAAGGGTTTGTTCCATGCAACTTCACTTGGAGCAGCAGGATGCAACCAGTTCAAGGTTGTGTAAAGTAGAAGAGGTTGCAGGGACCTTGAGGCATCATGCGAGTGATATGCTTTCCTGTGTTAGAGGAAAGGCTGGTGGACCATAGTGGGCGGTGCCAGGCATATGTGCTTGTCTGCGTGGGTCAGGGACAGGTGATGTGAATGAGGTGGTGGCAGGTGAGATGGTGGTAATGGAGGCAAAGGTGAAGAAAGCAGAGGCTTGAGCAGCCTCAGCTTGTTTCTTTTCCTTCTTTGTCTTCTTTTTCTCCTTATGCTTGTCATCGCTCTGTTCAGAGTGATTACCTTCATGCCACTGCTTCTTTTGGTTATTTTCCTGATTAGAGGAACTACCTTGGTTTGACTGCTGTTGCTGGGAGAATTTGGGGTCTCCCTGCTGCTGTTTGACAGCACTGACCTTGTTGGCCTGTTGAGGCCAGGCATCCTTTGCAGGACGGTGTTGGGCATACATTTTCCATGACACTTCTACTTGTTGAGAGATTTCATTGACAGTTGGTACCGTTTTGGTAATGACCCCTTTGGAGTTGGTCTCAGACTTTGCTGTGGCGATAGTGGCGGCGATGTGATCTGCATACTTTGGTATCTTGGAGATGACAATCAGTGACTTTATCTTATCATTGACTGGGTATCCAAAGTCTGAGAGGCATGAGAAGAGGGTATCCAATTTGAAAAATGATGAGACTGGCAAGTTATTGTCAGGGATGATAAGGCCCATGAGAGCCTTAAATTTGGTGATAGCAGAGGAGACTGTGGGATGATCAAAGTGTTTCTCAAGCTTGATAAGGATATTTTCAGCATGATTGCCAAAATTGATGCCACACTCACAAACTCCAATGGATTGGAGATAGTCATCCATTTGGGAATGCCATGCACAGTAGTTATTACTGTTGAGTTTGGGAATGCCAGCGAGAGCAGAGGTAGACATATTGGGATAGATCTGGTGTGAGAACAAATGTCAGCTTAAGTAACCCTATGAGGCCACAATTCAGCAAATGTGTGAAATGCAGTAAAATGCAGGTAAGGGAGCAGAACAAGCCACATCATTGAATGTTCAGGGCTCATCAGCCAGAGGGACATGGTCTCCCCTTGCTAAAGCACTGAGAGCATCTGCATCAATCTGAATTAACAGTTCAATGTGCTTGGCAGAATGAACTGTACAAAGCAGCTCTGATGTTCACTCATGGGAGCAGAAATTAATCTGCATTGCACATGATCCAGGTGGTTGCCAGAGCAGTAGGGCAGAAATGAATCTGCACACAGACCTGCTCAGGGCTCATAACCTGTTGTGAGTATGCTGTATCATACATTGGAAGGTCTGACTTACATACCTGGTGTAATGTCTGGGGAGGATCTTATGTGGATGAGGTAAAGGATATCGAAAGAGAATCGATTAGAACTCAGTTGCCCTGAGTACATACTTATATACATAATGTGTGTGAACTCTATCTATACATAGCATACAGTATTCATTTCAACAGAGGCACTAAGGCTGAGCTTAGGGAGGACTCAAGAGGAGGACTGAGGGTGAAGGTGAAAACCTAAGGTAGGAATTGCTTAGAGTTACTGTACATGAGTGGCCAGTATTTATACTAGGAGGTGCCAGTCATACTGAGTCACCAAGAGTCAACAAACAGCCATGAGGCTGTGGAAACTAAGTATAATGCTATGCAAAACTGTGCAGAGATACTGTGATCAGAGGCTATGTATGATGCTGGGAAAATAGGAGTGATAAATAGCATGGGCTGCACAGAGGGAAATGCATAGGAATGGGATCAGAGATCTCTATGTAAAAATAGATAGTCAGCATAAATAGACATGGTAAAGTCTAGAACATGAAGGGAGATTAATATTACCATGTTGCATAGCAATAGAATCAAAAGAAGACTGAGAGAGATTGTTATGTATCAAGGAAAGAAAAGATAGGGGGGTATCACCAATCATAACATTACCCCCTTTGTATGGTAAAGCCACTGGATTTGCTTTAGTCAAAAGTGACTTCCTTGTTGGTGACTTCCTCCTCTCCCCACCCATTGTCTTGCCAACCCATGTAGTAATCATCGCATCCAAGGTTATGGCCATGGAGGGATCTGCATTTTTTGCAACCACAATGGTTAATGGTGGGGATGTTATCGGCATTGCTCCCCCAGGAGTTGGTGCATTGGGGACAGGGGAAACGAGGGCAGGAATGGTGGAGGTGCCCTGGGGCATGTTGTTTACAATGGTTGCATTGGTGGTGTCTGCAGTCAAGAGTTCAATGACTGATGTGCTGGCATTGGTTGCAGCAGGAGGTGTTGGAGTGGGAGGGAGGGGGCACCAGTATTTCATCCCAATTGGTAGTGGCTCCAGAATCTGATAGGACATAGCCTGTGTTTGGGTGTGGGGTGGGAGAATGAATGCATTGAGATTGGTTTGGGGGGGGGTTGCACCTGGAAAGGTCCATGAGTGCAGCTACAGCTCGTAAGGAGGCAGGGGTGTGATAGGGTTGGAAGTTGGTGGTGATGGATGGTTCATTCTCCTGATTCTGGAAGGGGGTGTGGTGGTGAAAGGGAGGTGTAGGGACTAGGTAATTGACTAGGGAGGGGGAGTATGTGGGATGAAGGCAGGGTGTCCATACAAATAAGCCTGTCTTTCATCAGTGACGAGATTAAGGGCAATAGTTGTAATGATCTTGGCGATGGTCCCATATGGAAGAATATGTTCAATCATATGACTAAACCTTAGGTGGTAGAGGTTATCTAATGCTTTTTCTCATAATTGGCCAATGATGGTCCATAGAGGGGCATCTGTGGATTGATAGGTGATGGATAGGTTGTTGATGAGGGAGAATGTTTTGTTGAAGATGGTGACAGAGGAGATGATTTCAGGGGACATGATGTATGCCTGGTGTTGTTCCAGAGCAGATCTAGGGGCTTCCTGGGAAAGGACATGGGTAAAAAGGATGTGGTGATTGGTGCAACAGAGATGGTGGACATGGACTGGGACCGTTACACTTGGTCTGGGTAGGAACAAGTGTAGACCTAGTGGTGATTGCCTAGGTCAAGGACAGGGGTTGAAGGTGACGTACTGATGTAAGTCAGGGACTTCGGAGATGAGGGTTAAGGGTTCCGGTGGACAAAGGTTGGTGATTACATCAGATGACATCAGGGATCTCCCAGAAGGATCACAGAGGTTCTGGGTGGACAAGGACTAAGGACAACAATGAAGAGGCACTAAGGCCAACTTAGGGGTGATCTCAGAGGAGGACTAAGGATGTGATGGTGAAAACCTAAGGTAGGAATTGCTTAGCATTACTGTACATGTGTGGCCAGTATTTATACTAGGTAGTGCCAGTCATACTGAGTCACTATGAGTTATTGGATAGCCTTGAGGCTGCAGAAACTAAGTATAAAGCTATGCAAGTCTTGTGCAAAGGTGCTGTGATCAGAGGCTATGAATGATGATGGGAAATATAGGGAATAAATAGCATGGGCTGTGCAAATGGAAACGCATAGGAAAGGTGATCAGAGATCTCTATGTAAATATAGATAGTAAGTGTAAATAGACACAGTAAAGTCTAGAATGTGAATGGATATTAATGCTACCATGTCACATAGCAAAAGAATCAAAAGAAGACTGAGAGAGATTGTTATGTAACAAGGAAAGAAAAGATAGGGGGGTATCACCGATCATAACATTACCCCCTTTGTATGGTAAAGCCACCAGATTTACTTTAATTGAAGGTGGGGTCCTTGTTGGTGACAATGTCTTCATCTTCCCAAGTGTCCTGCCATCTGTGATAGTAGTCAGTGCATCCCCAGTTGTGGCCATGGAGGGAGCTGCATTTCTCACATCCCTGGTGATTGATAGTAGGGACATTGTCAGGGTTGGTTCCCCAGTTGTTGGTACACTGAGGGCAGGGGCAATTGGGGCAAGAATGGCAGGTGTGTCCAGGGGCTCATCTATGGCAATGGTCACAGTGGTGCTGTTGACAGTCAAGGGTTCGGTGTCCTCAGCAGTGACATTGGTTGCAGCAGGAGGGATTGGAGGGAGGGGGTGCAGGTATTTCATCCCAGTTGGTGGTGGCACCAGTATCAGAGAGGATGGTGCCTGTGTTTGGGTGAGGGGTGGAAAGTCAGGTGGAGGTGTTGCACCTGGATAAGTCCATGAGCGCAGCCGCAGCTCATAAGCTGGCAGGAGTGTGATGGGGTTGGAAATTGGTGGTGACAGGGGGTACGTTCTCCTGTTCCT
Organism: Boletales sp. KT-2023b; assembly: GCA_038089675.1. NCBI lineage: Eukaryota > Fungi > Basidiomycota > Agaricomycetes > Boletales > Boletales sp. KT-2023b. Next base: position 30,119 of record JBBPLE010000326.1, on the reverse strand, counting down.
CATTGAAGTGGTTGCGAAAAGGAGGGATGGGAATAATGAAGTTGGCAAGGGATGTGGGAATGCAAGGGGTGAATGATGGTCAACCATAAAGGTAGGCACAACGCTCCTCCATTATGAGGTTTAGGGCAATGGTGGTGATGACTTCAACGATGGTGCCATAGGGGAGAACATGTTTGATGAAGTGGCCCTGGCCCAGGTGATAGAGGTTGTCTAATGCCTTTTCCCTGAGTTGACCTACTATGGTCCAAAGGGGGGTGTTTGAGGACTGGTAGGTGATTGATAGATTTTGGATGAGTGATGCTGTTTTGTCAAAAGTGGTGATGGCAGCAATGACTTCTGGGGACATTTGATAGGCGGAGTGTTGTTCTAATGCAGAATGGGGAGCTTCCTGGGAGAGGATGTGGGTGAATAGGATATGGCGGTTGGGATGACAAAGGCAATGGACATGGACTGGGATAGAGGGAGGAAAAGGGGGAATGGTGGGGAGGCCTGGAGGAGACGTGGGGATAGGAGAGACAGGGGTGGGTTGTTGAATGACTGGGCTGGTGGTAAGGTTGTCTAGGACAGTGTCAGGGATGCGGAGGGTGATCTGGAGGATTTGTTCTTTGATAGCAGTAGAGGTGGAGGAAGGTAGAATCAGGGATGCAAAGGGGGAACTAACAGGAGGAGGGGTGGGGGCACTAGAGGAGACAGAGATGGGGGAGGTAGCGGACATAGTGACTATGGTTTGAGAGAGGTGGTGCAGGTGTGTTTAGATGGTTTGGATGCTGAAGGTGAAGTTTTGAAGACAAGCTTTTTATATTCTGAGAGGAGGTCCTGTGCATGTTTCAATTCTCTTTCAGGGAGCCATGAGTCATCTTCTGGTGGATAGCCTTTCCACCACATGAGGTACTGCCTCTGGGAATGGTTGCCACAGTGCTTGGTGATTCATTCTATTTCATATTCCTCTTCCCCTCTGATCAGATCTGGTGGAGGGGTTGGGAAGTTGGGGCCGTGTATCTCATTCTCATGGTACCTGGAAAGCAGTGAGGTGTGGAAGACATTGTGAATTTTCCAGGTCAGGGGAAGCTGTAGTTGATATGTAACCAGGGAGAGGATTTTGGTGATGGTGAAGGGTCCTTCTCGTTTTGCGGAGAACTTAGGGGTGGTGACATTTTGTTTAAGGTTCTTGGTGTTTAGCCAAACCTTATCTCCTTTAATGAATGGAGTGAACTTCCCATGGTACCTTGATTTCATAAGCTGGCATGCAAGATCATGTGCAGCCAATGCTTTGTCACAGGTGGCCAATAGTTCCTTAAGATGTAATTCCAGTGCTGGTAACCGTGATTCAGAAATAACTGTGGGGAGGGGGCAGGGTTCATAGCCCATCATGAGGAAGAACAGGGATTTCTGGGTGACAGAGTGGGGGCGATGATTGTGTGTGAATTCTGCCATGGTAATATGCTCTGCCCAGATTGTTGGGTTGTTACCACAGAAGATCCATAAGTACATTTCGATCTCTTGATTGACTTGTTCTGTTTCTTCATCAGTATGGGTGATAGGCGGTGCCAAGGGACAGGTCATAGCCAAGGAGTTTCCCTAGTTCCTTGGTGAAGGTTGATGCAAATTGTGGTCCTCGATCAGAGATAATTTTATTGTAGAGACCAAACCATTTCCAAACTTTGTTGAGGAAAAGAGTGGCAATTCCCTTGGCTGTAGCTGTTTTCTTTGTTGGGCATAGAATTACCCCCTTTGTAAGTCCATGGTCAACCATGACCAATAACGAGTCAAAGCCATCAGACAAGGGGAGGTCAGTGATGAGATCGCAGGAAATTTGTTGAAAGGGATGGGATGATTTGGAGGGAATGGGAAGTGGGGGGGGTGCAGAGGGGTGAGTATCTGATTTTGCATGCTGGCAGTGTATGCATCCTTCCACATATTTCCTGATGAAGGTGGCCATTCCTGGCCACCAGAATTCAGATGCCACCAATTGGCATGTTTTGAGATATCTGGGGTGGCTGGCAGATGCATGGGAGTGGTGCCTTGCAATGACAGAATGGCGGAGTTCAAGATTGTTTGGAACATAGACCCAGCCTTGGTAGGTGAGAATGCTGGCATTGTATTTCCAATCGGAGAGGTGAGAACAAAGTTGGGTGGAAACCTTGCCATCCAGGGCTTGAAGGGAATCCAGGACTAGTGGGTTGGTGGCTGAGGAGGAGTGGAGTTTGTTGGTTAAAGCTGTGTCAATCATGTTGACAGACAGGGAAGGGGGAAGAAGTGTTACATCATGATTGTCCTGTTTGTCATCAGGAACCAAATTGGGGTGGCGAGAGAGTGCATCAGGTCCAGCTAAGTCTTTTCCTGCCACATGAATTAACTGAAGATTGAAGTTGACAAGATCAAGAAGCCATCTTGCTTGTCTGCAATTAAGATTTTGTGGCTGTTTGAAATAAGTTAAATTCTTGTGGTCAGTAAAGACTTGGATGGGTGTGGGATGGCCTTGGAGATAGTGTTTCCACATTTTGAGAGCTCGGATGATGGCCAGGAGTTCTCAGTCATAGATGTTGTAGTTGCATTTGGCAGGGGAGAAGGACTGGAAGAGGTAGGAGCAGGGTTTCCAATCCCCATTTTCATCGGTTTGGAGGAGGATTCCTCCTGAGGCAAATTTGGAAGCATCGGTGGCAATCGCAAAGGGTTTATTGAGGTCAGGGAAATGGAGGATGGGTTTCTCCAATAGCTTCGTCTTTAGATTTTGAAAGGCAGTGTTACATTCCAGGGACCAGTCCCAGGCACGGTTTTTCTGGGTTAAGTCTAGGAGGGGGCATGTGAGATTCAAATAGTTTGGAATGAATCATCTATAGAAATTTGCAAATCCTAAAAAGGAGTGGACATCCTTTACTTTGGCCAGTATTGGCCATTTCTGGATACCATCCAACTTAATAGGGTCCATTGCAAGGGTTCCTGGTTTGACTATCATGCCCAAATATTTGACTTCCGGGGCAGTGAATTTGTATTTTTCCAACTTGAGGTGGAGGTCAAGTTCTTTCATCTGTTGGAGGACCTGCTTGGTGTATTCTTTGTGGGTTTTTGAATTGGAGGAGAAGATGAGAAGGTTGTCCATGTAGATGATCAGCCATCCTTCAGCAATCATATCATGGAAAGAGTCATTCATGAATCATTGGAATGTGGGGGGGGAATTGGATTGTCTGAAGAACATTACTGTTGGTTCGAAAAGTCCTTGGTGAGTGATGAAAGCTGCCTTCCATTGATGTCCATCTTTGATTCAGATGTTGTTGTATCCCCATCAGATGTCAAACTTGGTAAAGAGTTTCACATCTTTAAGTTTGTCGATGAGGTTGGAAATCAGGGGGAGAGGGTAAGCATCTTTAATAGTATGGTTGTTGAGGTATCTATAATCCTGGCAAGGGTGTAATCCCCCATCCTTCTTCTTGACAAAGAAGAAAGGGGAGGCTTGTGGAGAATTAGATGGATGTATTTTGCTGGATTTGAGATTTTCATCAATAAAGTTGTCTGTGGCTTTTCATTCTTCAGGGGTAAGGGGGTAGATTTTGGAGACCTTTGATACAAAGGTTTCATCTAGGTTTATCTTGTGGTCGTAAGACTGTGATGGGGGAAGGTGGTGGGCAGCATTCTTGGAAAATACCTCTTGGAACTCTTGGTATTCTGGTGGGAGGGTGATGGTGTCCTTGGGATTTTTAGCCTTGATGGCTAGTTTGGTAGCAGTGGTGAAGGCTTGAATGTAGTTTTCTCTGAAGGGGTGTTGGAATCTGAACTGGGCTGCTTGGTGGGTGATGCAGTTCATCATGGCTCATTCACAGAAGTCCAAAGGTCCTTCTTGGTCTAGGTATCAGCAGAGGAGACTTTCTTTTCGATTGAGATTGAATGGGGTATGGTTCATTGGTCGAAGGGAGTTCTGTGGGGTGTAAAGTTCTTTGGTTTGATTGTTTTCCTCTGGGATGGTCATGGTCCCTTTGGTCCAATCGATGATGGGGTTGGTTTCTTTTAACCAAGGATGTCTTAGGATGAGATTTTCCCTTCCACAGTGCATTATGTGGAAGCAGATCCTCTGGATAACATTATTGAGGCATATTGGAATGAAGGTAGTAAATTTGATATTGCTATTTTGATTTTGGGTCTGGTCAACATTTCTAACAGGGATAGGGGTGGAAAGTCTTTCAAGGGGGAGTTTCCATCGCTTGATGAAATGCCAATTGATGCAGGAGATGGTTGCTCCAGAATCTACCAGTGCTTGGATTCCAACGTCTTGAGATGTGCTCAGGATTGAAATGGGGAGATAAATAGCATTTCAATCACTTTGAGAAGTAAGTACAGGAGCACATCTAGTTGGGGAGGGGGCCCATGTTGGGTTGGACCTCCTCTCTAAAAACCTGAGACATGGTTGACTTCCATGTCATTGTTGTTACATTCTTTGATTTCTTCAATGGTGGCAGTAGTGGTAGTTTGGCAAACATTCCTGGGGATAGGGCAACCAGGAAATTTGATACATTTGGTCACATTGTGTCCCAGTTGACAACATCAGAAGCATAACCCTTTTTCAAAGCATAGTTTATGTTCTTCTGGGGTTAATCTCCTGATTCAGATAGCATTGACATCCATTGCATTCAGATCATGTGTGGGTCGAGTGTGGGAGTGTGATTGGAAGGAACAATATGGAGTATGGGAGGGGTTTTGGCTGGATCATGCGATATCATTGGCTTTCTGGAATTGGCTAAGGAAGTGTACTGCCTTGTTGTACCATTTATCAATCTTGGTTGGTACAGTGTCCATGGACATGATTAGTTTCATGAGGTTTACCGTTACTCCAGCAGTGAAATATCCAATTAGGACATTCTCATCAGAGATTTCAGAGATTTGTATGTGATTCCTGAATTTGGTGATGTATCAGGTAAGATCAGCCATGGAGTTTCCTTTCATCCATAAGGAATTGAGGGCAGTGATGGATACAGCCTTGCTGTCATGATGATAGAAGGTTCCTTGGTAAGCTTCTTTGAATTCATCCCAAGTGATGGTTTCTTTGCTTGCTAGAATTTTGATCTGGTGGGTTGCTGCCCATGTGGCAGCGGATCCCTTAGTCATGTAAGAAGAGAGAGCATATGCCACTTTCTTGGTATCATTGTTGTATACTTCTTCATTGACCAGGAAGTAGAATATGACAGAGGTGAACCAAGCTTTGGCTGTGGTATAGCTCCCATCAAAATGGTCAGGAGGGGTGATGCAGAGTTCTACAGGTTTATGCAGGGGTGGTGCTATTTCACTCATGCTGACTGATGGGACAGGGGAAGATGGTTCTGTGGGAAGAAACAGAGGTAGAGTCTGTGGGTGGGGGACTAGTGTGGGAACAATGGTGGATGGGACAGTTTGTTACAATTCACTTCTTTTCACTTCTAGTTCATCGATACGATAGACCAGCCCGACCCAGTATCTTTTATTTTCTTTAGAGTGCTCTAGAACATACAATGTGTTCGTCGCACACCTTTCATTTCTGCTTCTCTATTCTTGTTATCTATGCTTCTATTTCCCATGGAAGGTTCTATCTTTCTTTGCTTAGTAACAAACCTTCCATAACCTTCTATTAGCTTCTATTCTTCGCAGTACTTAAGCCGTCATTTTACTCAATGTAAGCTCAGCTTAGTCCTGCTCAATTCTACCTTGAACTCTTTGAATCTCCTCATCAACCTCATTGTCAGATGACTCCTTTGAACCTCCTTGTCAACCTTATTGTCAGATGACCCCTTTGGACCTCCTTCATTGACTCTATTGTCGGATGACCCCCTTTGAACCTCCTTTGTTGACTCTATCGACGGATGACTCTCTTGTTCTCCCTCGTTGACCTCATCGTCAGACAACTCCTAGACTTTTTGGCAAGCATCCCTTGTCCGAATACCTTGAACCTTTGACCCACTGTTAGTTTTTTGAGCCTATGCTCGTTCCTACCCAGATCAAGCATAACAAAAGGACTAAGCTCTTCTTTTCGAGCTACCATTGCTGTAGTCTCTCACCATTTCCTCCCCTCAAACACCAGGAGCCCTTGAACGGGCACTACGATGCTCTTATCGAGTCCCCTCTGAATCCCCCTCCTCCACTGAATCTTCAAACGAAGAATCCTTCACTCCTGCTCCAGACCTCTCTCCTAGGGAACCAACACCGCCTCTTCCTACTCCCATTGTAACAAGACCTCTCCTCCTTCCTCCCCCATCCCCCACTCCCATTCCCCCTCATCAGTTCATTCCCTCACACCCACTACCCCCTTTCCTTCCCCCATGACCACCTCATTCCACCATGACCTCAAAACCAGTCGAACTTCACATTGGTACCCCTGAAAACTTTGATGGCAACTACACCAAAGCCACGATCTGGTTGGACTCTGTCCAAACCTGCCTCCTCGTCAATGAAGAAGTCTATACCACCGATGCCAAGAAGATCGCCTTCACTCTCTTGTATATGACTAAAGGAGCTGCCCTTACTTGGGCCTCCTCCTTCCAAAAAGCTGCTCTCAGCGCAAACAAAGGCTTTGGTACTTATGTGGACTTTATTACCGAATTCAACACTGCCTTTGAACACAAAGACACCATCGCCCTCTCTATCACCTGGCTTTCATCCACTAAGATGGAAGGAAAACCCTCCCTCTCTGACCTCACCAAATACATCTCCGAATTCCAGAATCATGTCCAGATCTGTGGGATCACTGACCAAAATGTCCTCATCGGATACTTCTCCACTGGCATCTACACTAAACTCATGCGTTGCATCATGTCTATGGACACCATCCCCACCAAAATCGACAAATGGTATGCCAAGTCCACCCACTTCCTCACCCAATGGGGAAGGGCTGACAACATGGCAAAACGAGGCAAGACCACCCCACCCTACCATTCATTTTCCTCTTCCTCCTGCCCCCAGAAAGACCCTGACACCATGGACATTGATGCTATCAAAGTGTCCAAATTAACCCCAGAGGAACGAAAACGCTGTATCGCCAAAGGACTCTGTTTCTGCTGCCGAAAACCTGGACATCTCTCAGGTGACTGCCAAAACTTCCCTTCTTAGCTGAAGAAGACCAGAGAAAGGAAGGTTAGAAAGGTTGAAGAAGTCCCCAGGTTAGTAGAAGTTGAGGATGATGATGATGAAGAAACCATAGCAAGAATCTCCTTCGTACCCTCCAATGAGGATTTTTAAAACAGAGACCTTCCCCAACGCAAGGCTCTCCCTCTTTTATGTGCACTCCTGTACTTGTATCATCGATTACCAAGTAGTCTATGCAAATCCCCATTGAAATCGTTGAACCATTGCACCTAAAAGCCATTGGAACTCATGCTCTCGTTGACTCTGGAGCACAAATCTCCTGCATCAATTGGGACTTTGTCCAAAAACATTGTCTCCTGAAAGAACGACTCCCCTCCCCCATTGCTGTCAAAAACGTCGACCAATCCTCGAATAAGAACAGACTCATCCATTTCTCCACCACACTCTATATCCACATCGGACAACTCATGAACCATGTCACATTCTACATCCTCAACTGTGGAAAGGAGAACATAATCCTTGGACTCCCCTGGCTTAGACAAGTCAACCCCACCATCGACTAGACCAAGCAAGAACTATCCATCTCCCTCGACTCCGACCAATCCAAGGAGATATACTACAACTGCACCAAACCAACTCCTACCCCCCAAACACCAACCCCTTGCCCACCCCAACATGTACAAGTCAACTCCATCTGGGATGGACATCTCTATGACTACATGAAGAAGGACACTTAGACCCAATACCTCCGACGAGCCAATGACAACCGAATCATCAATCAAATCATGCGTTGTGGATCTCGTTTCATTCCCTCTGCCACCATTGCTAAAATTACAATGGCAACTGAGCTGGCTATGGCTGCTGAAAAAGCCAAACCAAAGGCAACCCTCCCATCCAAATACTCCTCTTTCGCCTCTGTCTTCTCAAAAGAAGCAACCAACCATGTTCCCCCTAGCCAACCTTACGACCATGAAATCAATCTCGATGACTCTTTCACCCCAAAAGTTGGCAAACTTTACCCCCTCTCTCCCGATGAAAAAGCTGCTACAGACGCATTCCTTGATGAGAACCTCAAAGCAGGGAAAATTTGCCCATCCAATTTCCCCCAAGCCTCTCCCTTCTTCTTCATTAAAAAGAAGGATGGCGGCCTCCAACCCTGCCAAGACTATCGCTATATCAATGAACATACCATCCGCGACACCTACCCTCTTCCTCTCATCTCCAACCTCGTCGATAAACTTAAGGGTGCCAAAACCTTTACCAAATTCGATGTTTGTTGGGGATACAACAATGTCTGCATCAAAGATGGTCATCAATGGAAAGCGGCATTCATCACCCACAAAGGACTGTTCGAACCAACAGTCATGTTCTTTGGTCTTTGCAACTCCCCCACCACCTTCCAATGTTTCATGAATGACTCCTTCCGTGATATGATCACAGAAGGATGGCTAGTCATTTACATGGATGACCTCCTCATCTTCTCCCCCGATGCCAAAACCCACGAAGAACGAACCAAATGAGTACTCCAACACATGACCAAGTTAGATCTTCACCTTAAACTTGAAAAATGCATGTTCACTACCAATGAGGTTGAATACCTTGGCATGATTGTACGTCCTGATGAACTCACCATGGACCCAGTAAAACTGGATGGTATTCGTGAATGGCCAACCCCCGCCAAAGTCAAAGATGTCCATTCCTTTTTAGGATTTGCCAACTTCTACCAATGATTCATTCCCAACTACTCCAACATCGCTCACCCCCTTCTTGACCTTACAAAGAAAAATCAACCCTGGGACTGGTCTCCCACTCATCAACAATCCTTCGATGAACTCAAACGACTGTTCCTTAGTCGTCCAATCCTTCATCTTCCAGATCCCGCCCGCCCCTTTGCCATTGCCACCAATGCTTCCAAATATGCCTATGGTGGAGTCTTCCTCCAAACTGACGCCAATGGAGATTGGCACCCATGCTCCTACCTCTCACAGTCCTTCTCCTCTGCCGAATGAAACTATGACATCTACGACAGAGAACTCCTTGCCGTCATTCATGGCCTGAAAGCCTGGTGCCACTATCTTCACGGATCCCCCTTCCCTGTCGAAGTCTTCACTGATCACAAAAACCTCACATACTTCTGCCAACCCCAGAAACTCAACCGACGACAGGCTCGTTGGTTGCTTGATATCTTGGATTTCGACCTCCACCTGACCCACGTCCCTGGTACTTCTCTCGCTGCACCCAACACCCTCTCCCACCATCCAGATCTTCTCCCACCGACTGATGAGGATAACAACAATGTAACCCTCCTTCCTGACACTCTTTTTGTCAACCTCATCGACACCTCCCTCCAAACCAAACTGGCTGCCTCCTCTGCTTCTGACCCCCTTGTCCTTGATGCGTTATGCACCACCATGGGTGACATCCCTGCCCGGTTCCATTCTTGTCTCTCCAACTGGCAATACGACGCTGGTGTCCTCACCTTCCAAGGACACATCTATGTTCCTCCCGACCTTCGCCGCTCCATTGTTGAACGACACCATGATCATACCTCTGCTGGTCATCCTGGATATCTCAAAACTTGTCAACTTGTTGCCACTGAATTCTGGTGGCCTGGCCTTGCCCAGTTTGTCCATAAATATGTCGAGGGATGTGCAGCTTGTCAATCCTCCAAAGTGAACACCCACCCCACCTCCCCACCCCTCTCCCCCATCGTCTCCTCCTCCACTATTCCTTTCCGACAGATCTCTTGTGACTTCATCACGGACCTCCCCATCTCCTCTGGCTTTGACAGTCTTTTGGTCGTGGTCAACCATGGGCTTACTAAGGGGGTGATTCTCTGTCCTACCAAGAAATCCGTCTCTGCCAAAGGAATTGCCTCCCTCTTTTTCCACAAAGTCTACACTCAGTTCAGCCTCTACAACAAAATCATCTCAGATCATGGACCCCAGTTTGCTTCTTCCTTTGCAAAAGAACTCGGACGCCTCCTCAGATACAACCTCTCCCTCTCCACGGCTTATCATCCTCAATCTGATGGAGAAACTGAACGGGTAAACCAAGAGGTGGAAACCTATCTTCAGATCTTTTGTGGCAACTCCCCTTCCACATGGTCTAACCTCATCTCCCACACCGAATTCACACACAATCACTGCCCTCATTCTGTCACTAACAAATCACCATTCTTCCTCATGATGGGATTTGAACCTCGCCCCCTTCCCACTATCTTTGCTGAAACCAACCTCCCTGCAGTTGAAGAACGACTGAAACTCCTTTCCGCAGCTAGAGATGAAGCCCTGGCAGCCCACGAACTCGCCAGACATGTCATGAAATCCCATTTCCATGGAAAATTTACCCCCTTCTGTAAAGGTGATAAGGTTTGGCTAGAAGCCCAAAACCTGAAACGTCTTATCTCCCATCCAAAGTTTGCCCCCAAGCGAGAAGGCCCATTTACCATTACTCAGGTCCTCTCTTCCCTTACCTATAAACTCCGCCTCCCACAAACATGGAAAATACACCTGGTCTTCCATGTGTCCTTGTTATCACCCTATCGCAAAAACAACGTACATGGACCGAACTTCCCCTTCCCTCCACCTGACCTTATCAATGGAGAAGAGGAATATGAAATGGAAAAAATTATCCAACATCATGGAACCCCGAACAATCGAAAATTCCTAGTCCGTTGGAAGGGATATTCGGCCAAAGAAGACTCCTGGTTACCTGAATCGGAGTTTAACCATGCCAAGGAAATCTTATCTGAATATAAAGCCCTCCACCCTCACGCCTTCCCTCCTTCATCCTCTGCATCACCTATGAAACCCAAACATGTCTGCTCCTGCTTGATCCCCTTCCCCCACTGCTGCTACCACTGGTTGGACCACCTCCTTACTCTATTGCATCCAAGGCCTTGATTCCACTAATTACAACCCGGGCATTCCCCAGTCTACATCTCCTCCTCTGCGTCTTCCCCCTCTCGATCCTAACCCAGTAGTTTCCGTTGAACTACCCCTCTACGCCCAACGCATCCGTCCAGATCCCTTCCCCATTACCAAACAATCTTCACTTATGCTTCTCCTTGAAACCCCCCATCTCCTTACCCCTCTTCATGCCCACTTAAAACCCTTCTCCCCCCTTGATACCCTCCTTCTTCTCTTCCAAGAAATCCATACCCTCTACCCCCTTGCCAACCAGATGTCTGATTACCTTACAGAACACATTGCCACCCTCCATGAAACCCGCACTGAGCTCACCAACCTCGTCCTTTCCATTATGCACCAGCTGGAAATGGACAAATTAGTGAAAGACATTTTGTGTTACACCAGAGAACTTGATGAATGATGCCACCTCCACCTGAACCCCTCCCCCGAAGCTTCCGAGGAACCCCTCACCCTCGAGGAATTAGCCATCATAGAGCGAGCTGAAGTCAGCTGGGATGGACAACGTAATATACCTCTCTCCCCTGATCATTACCTCTACAGTTGGGCTTGCTTCCACTGCTACCGACTCTCCCACATCCGTATCAACTGTCCATATTACGTCTGCCCCCATTGTGCCTGCCACCGTCCTGGTCACACCCAACATCGCTGTCCCCGTCACCCGCATCCTCATACCCTTAACCCCGTAGGCTCTTCCTCCTCCTCAGCTTCCTCCACATGTTCTAGACATTCTGGTCCACCCCAACCCCTCGTTGAACAACTCTCTGACCCCCCGTCCTCTAGTTCTGGCTCGGCTCCCAGACCAGTTCCTTCCCCCTCTTATTGTCGTCACTGAACCCCTCATCCTCAACAACATCATCATCGTCCCTCCCCTGACCTCAAACTCGCTGATCTTGATCTGAACAATAACGACCCAGGATACGACAACTCCGCTTATGCTAATATGACTGGTTCTCCTGGTGGAGATAGGTGCATGGATTTCTAATTCTTTCTTTTTGATTTTGTTCTTCATTGTGACTTTGAATGTACTCTGGGGGTAATGTTATGATTCACTTCTTTTCACTTCTTGTTCATTGATATGATAGACTGGCCCAACCCAATATCTTTTATTTTCTTTAGAGTGCTCTAGAACATACAATGTGTTTGTTGCACACCTTTCATTTCCGCTTCTCTATTCTTGTTATCTATGCTTCTATTTCCCATGGAAGGTTCTATCTTTCTTTGCTTAGTAACAAACCTTCCATAACCTTCTATTAGCTTCTATTCTTCGCAGTACTTAAGCTGTCGTTTTACTCAATGTGAGCTCAGCTTAGTCCTGCTCAATTCTACCTTGAACTCTTTGAATCTCCTCGTCGACCTCATCGTCGGACGACTCCTTTGAACCTCCTCGTCGACCTTATCATCGGACAACCCCTTTGAACCTCCTTCATTGACTCTATTGACAGACAACTCTCTTGTTCTCCCTCATCGACCTCATTGTTGGATGACTCCTAGACTTTTTGGCAAGCATCCCTTGTCCAAATACCTTGAACCTTTGACCCACTGTTAGTTCTTTGAGCCTACGCTCGTTCCTACCTGGACCAAGCGTAACACAGTTCCTCCAGTGAAGTGGAGGTGTCATGTAAGGGTTAATGGTGATGGTGGTGTAGGTACCCTATTTAAGGATAGTTGTGCAGAGAGCTCATGCGAGAGGTGGGTGTCTAGTGGATTGTCATGGATGGGGATTTCAATGTCTTTGTCCTCTATGCCGGTAGGGATTGGGGTGGGATGGTGTGAGGAGTCAGAGTCAGATGGGTAAGGTTCTTGAACACATTCTTGATAGAAGTGCGAGTCGGGGTATGAAGGTTGCCTGAAGGCCTAGGGTTTCTGGGGTGCTGGTGTGAAATGGTGGGATCTACTGGATAGTAGTCCTATCAAAGAGAAGCAATTCCTTTTGTTACACTTGGTCCAGGTAGGAACAAGCATAGACCTAGCAGTGATCACCTAGGTCAAGGACAGGGGTCGAGGGTGATGTACTGATGTAAGTCAGGGACTTTGGAGATGAGGGTCAAGGGTTCTGGTGGATGAAGGTTGGTGATTACATCAGATGACGTCAGGGATCTCCCAGAAGGATCACAGAGGTTCTGGGTGGACAAGGACTAAGGACGACAATGAAGAGGCACTAAGGCCAACTTAGAGGTGATCTCAGAGGAGGACTAAGGATGTGAAGGCAAAAACCTAAGGTAGGAATTGCTTAGCATTACAGTACATGTTTGTCCAGTATTTATACTAAGTAGTGCTAGTCATACTGAGTCACTATGAGTCATTGGATAGCCTTGAGGCTGTGGAAACTAAGTATAAAGCTATGTGAGTCTGTGCAAAGGTGCTGCAATCAGAGGCTATGAATGATGATGGGAAATATAGGGAATAAATAGTGCGGGCTGCACAACTGGAAACACATAGGAAAGGTGATCAGAGATCTCTATGTAAATATAGATAGTAAGTGTAAATAGACACAGTAAAGTCTAGAATGTGAATGGATATTAATGTTACCATGTCACATTGTGAGAGAATCAAAAGAAGACTGAGAGAGATTGTTATGTAACAAGGAAAGAAAAGATAGGGGGGTATCACTGATTGTAACAGTACCAGTGTTTGGGTGTGGGGTGGGAAACTGGATGGAGGTGTTGCACCTGGATAGGTCCATGAGTGCAGCCATAGCTTGTAGGCTGGCAGGGGTGTGGCAGGGATGGAAGTCAGTGGCTGTAGGGGGTTCATTCTCCTGGTTCTCGGCAGGGTGGTGAGGAAAAGGAGGGATGGGGATAATGAAGTTGGCTAGGGATGGAGGAATGCAAGGAGTGAATGATGGCTGGCCATATAGGTAGGCATGGTGTTCCTCAGTTATGAGATTGAGGGTGATGGTGGTGATGACTTTGGCAATAGTGCCATATGGAAGGACATGTTCAATGAAGTGGCCAAAGCCTAGGTGGTATAAGTTATCTAGTGCTTTTTCTCTTAACTGTTCCACTATAGTCCAAAGAGGGGTGTCTGAGGATCAGTAGGTAATAGAGAGGTTTCAGATGAGGGATGCAGTTTCATCGAAGGTGGCAATGGCAGCGATGATTTCTGGGGACATTTGGTAAGCCAGATGTTGTTCTAGGGTGGAATGAGGGGCTTCTTGGGAGAGGACATGGGTAAACAGGATGTGATGGTTGGAGTGGTGGAGGCAGTGTACATGGACAGGGATGGAGGGAGGGAATGGTGGGGATGTGGGAAGTCCAGGGGGGGAAGCAGGAATGGAGGTGGTGGGGGTAGGTTTTTGGACGAGGAGGCTAGAGGTGAGATCATCCAGGACAGTGTCAGGGATGTGAAGGGTGATGTGGAGGATTTGCTCCTCAATGGCAGTTGTGGTGGAAGGGGGTAAGACAGGGGAGGTGGAGGGAGAGCTGACAGGAGGGGGGGTAGGGGAGCTGGAGGAGATGGAGATGGGGGAGGTAGCAGACATAGTAGTTACAGTTTGGGGTGTGAGGTAGTTTGAGTGCGTTTGGATGATTTGGGTGATGAGGATGAGGCTTTGGAGATGAGGTTTTTATAGTTTTTGAGGAGGTCCTGTGCATGTTTCAACTCCCTTTCTGGGAGCCGCGAGTCGTCTTCAAGTGGATAGCCTTTCCATCTAACAAGGTACTGCCTCTGGGAATGGTTGCCATGGTGCTTGATGATCCATTCTATTTCATATTCCTCTTCTTCTCCAATCAGATCCAGTGGAGGGGCTGGGAAGTTAGGGCCATGTATCTTGTTCTCATGGTATTGTGAGAGCAGAGATGTGTGGAAGACATTGTGAATTTTCCAGGTATTGGAAAGCCATAGTTGGTAAGTGACTGGGGAAAGGGCTTTAGTGATGGTGAAGGGGCCTTCTCATTTGTTGGAGAATTTAGGGGTGATGATGTTTTGCTTAAGGTTTTTGGCATTTAACCAAACCTTGTCTCCTTTAGTAAATGGAATGAATTTCCCATGGTACCTGGATTTCATGAGCTGTCATGTGAGATCATGCACAGCCAGGGCCTCATCACAGGTGGCCAAGAGTTCCTTGAGACATTGTTCTAGAGCAGGTAACCATGACTTGGAGATAACCATGGGGAGGGGGTGGGGTTCATAGCCCATCATGAGGAAGAATGGGGATTTTGTGGTGATGGAATGGGGGTGGTGGTTGTGTGCAAATTCTGCCATGGTGATATGTTTAGCCTAGATTGTTGGGTTGTTACCACAAAAGATCCATAGGTATGTTTCCACTTTTTGGTTGACTCATTCCATTTCCCCATTGGTTTGTGGATGATAAGCAGTGCTGAGGGAAAGATCATAACCAAGGAGTTTTCCTAGTTTTTTGGTGAAGGCTGAGGCAAATTGTGGTCCCCAATCTGAGATTATTTTGTCATAAAGACCAAACTGTTTCCAGATTTTATTGAGAAAGAGGGTGGCAATTCCCTTGGCTGTGGTGGTTTTCTTAGTTGGACACAAAATTACCCCCTTTGTAAGCCTGTGGTCAACCACGACCAATAATGAATTGAAGCCGTCCAAAAGGGGAAGATCAGTGATGAGGTCACAGGAGATTTGTTGGAAGGGGCAGGATGATTTGGAAGGAATGGGGAGTGGGGGGGGTGCAGAGGGGTGTGTATCAGTTTTAGCGCATTGGCAGTGAATGCATCCTTCGACATATTTCCTAATGAAGGTGGCCATTCCCAGCCACCAAAATTCGGATGCTACTAGTTGTCATGTTTTTAGGTAGCCAGGATGTCCTGCAGAGGCATGAGAGTGGTGCCTGGCTATAACAGAACATTGGAGTTCAAGATTGTTTGGAATGTAGACCTGATTTTGGTACATGAGAATACCAGCATCATACTTCCAATCAGAGAGGTGGGAGCAGAGTTGAGAGGGTACTTCCCCATCCAGGGCTTGGAGGGAGTCTAGTACTAGGGGGTCAGTGGTGGAGGAGGAGCAGAGTTTGTCGGTTAGGGCAGTGTCGATCATATTGACGAATAAGGAAGGAGGAAGAAGTGTTACGTCATGATTGTCTTGTTTGTCATCAGGGATTAGATCAGGGCGGTGAGAGAGAGCATTGGGTCCAGCCAAGTCTTTTCTGGCCATGTGGATCAACCAGAGATTGAAGTCAGCAAGGTCAAGGAGCCATCTTGCCTGCCTTCGATTGAGATTTTGTGGTTGTTTGAAGTAGGTCAAATTTTTGTGGTCAGTGAAGACTTGGATAGGTGTGGGATGGCCTTGTAGATAGTGTTTCCACATTTTGAGAGCTTGGATTATGGCAAGAAGTTCTTGGTCATATATGTTGTAGTTTCGTTTGGCAGGGGAGAAAGATTGGGAGAGGTATGAGCAGGGTTTCCAATCCTCATTTTTGTCTGTTTGGAGGAGGATTCCTCTGGAGGCGTATTTGGAGGCATCGGTGGCTATGGCAAAGGGTTTGCTGAGATCAGGGAATCTCAGGATGAGTTGTTCCAAGAATTTGGCTTTTAATTTCTGGAATGCATTGTTACAGTTGGGGGACCAATCCCATGTGTGGTTTTTCTGAGTGAGATCCAAGAGGGGTCATGCAAGATTTGAATAATTTGGGATGAATCGTCTATAGAAGTTTGTAAAACCCAAGAAGGAGCAGATGTCTTTTACTTTGGCCAGAACAGGCCATTTCTGGATGCCATCCAATTTGACTGGGTCCATTGCAAGGGTTCCTGGTTTGACTATCATCCCTAAGTATTCAACTTCTGAAGGGGTGAATTTGCGTTTTTCTAGCTTGAGATGGAGGTTGAGTTCCTTCATTCATTGGAGGACTCATTTGGTATATTCTTCATGGGTCTTTTGGTCAGAGGAGAAAATGAGAAGGTCATCCATATAAACGATTAACCATCCTTTGGCAATCATATCCCAAAAGGAGTCATTCATGAATTGTTGGAATGTGGGGGGGGAATTTGATTGTCCAAAGAATATAACTGTTGGTTCAAAGAGTCCTCGATGAGTGATGAAGGCTGCCTTCCATTGGTGTCCATCTTTGATCTGAACATTGTTATATCCCCATTGAACATCAAATTTGGTAAAGAGTTTGGCATTTTTGAGTTTATCAATGAGGTTGGAGATTAAGGGGAGAAAGTAGGCATCTTTGATAGTGTGGTTATTGAGATATCTATAATCTTGGCAGGGACGTAGTCCCCCATCCTTTTTCTTGACAAAGAAGAAGGGGGAGGCTTGCAGGGAATTGGATGGACATATTTTGCCAGATTTAAGATTTTCATTGATGAAGTCATTTGCAGCTTTTAATTCTTCAGGGGTAAGGGGATAGATTTTGGAGACCTTGGGTACAAAAGTTTCATCTAAATTTATTTCATGGTCATAGGATCAGGATGGAGGGAGGCGATGAGTGGCATTCTCCAAAAATACTTCTTTGAATTTCTTGTATTTGGGGGGAAGGGTGATGGTATCTTTTGTATCCTTGGCTTCAATGGCTAATTTGGTTGCCATCATGAAAGCCTGGACATAATCCTTCCTGAAGGGGTGTTGGAATCTGAATTGGGTGGCTCAGTGAGTGATCCAATTCATCATTGCTCGTTTGCAGAAATCTCCTGGTCCTTCTTGGTCTAGGTATCTGCAAAGGAGACTTTCTTTTTGGTCCAAGTTTAGTGGTGTGTGGTTCATGGGTCAGAGAGTGGTTTTTGGAGTGTAAAGTTCTTTGGTTTGATCTTGTTCCTTGGGAATCATTACAGTTCCTTTGGTCTGTTATGCTTGGTCCAGGTAGGAACGAGCATAGGCTCAAAGAGCTAACAGTGGGGTCAAGAGTTCGAAGATATCTAGACAAGAGGGCTTGCCAGAAGGTCAAGGATTCAGTCGATGTTAGACGTTGACAAGGTTTGAAGAGGTTGTCCAACTGTAAAGTCAACAGAGGAGTTCAGAGATTCAAGGAGATCAAGGTATGATTGAGCAGGACTAAGCTGAAGATACATCAAGTAGAACAATGGCTTAAGTACTGCAAGGAATGGAAACTAATGGAAGGTCATGGAGGGTTTGTTACTAAGCAATTGAAGATAGAACCTTCCATAAGAAATAGAAGCACAGATAACAAGAATAGAAAACAGAAATGAAAGGTGTGTAATGAACACGTTGCATGTTCTAGAGCACTCTAAAGAAAGCAAAAAGGTACTGGGTCAGGCTGGTCTATCATAATACAAGGACAAAGAAGCAAATCATAACATTACCTCTGGAGTACATTTGAAGTTATGATGAAGAATAAATCAAAAGAAAAGATCAGAGATCCATGCACCTATCTCTGCCAGGGGAACCAGTCATGTTAGCATATGCTGAGTCATTGTATCCTGGGTCATTGTTGTTCAGGTCTAAGTCAGCGAGTTCAGGATTGGGAGATGGGCGATGATGACAGTGACAAGGACAGAGGGGTTGACAATGGCAATAAGATGGGGGGGGAACTTGTCTGGGAGCTGAGTTGGAACTGGAGGACAGGGGGTCAGAGAGTCGTTCAATGAGAGGTTGGGGTGGGGATGGGAGAGTGAAGCCAGAACATCTAGAGCGTGTTGAGGAAGCTGAAGAGGAGGAAGAGGAATTTACGGGGTTTAGGGTATGTGGACAAGGGTGATGAAGGCAGCAATATTGGGTGTGACCAGGGTGGTGGTGAGCACAGTGTGGACAGATGTAGTATGGACAGTTGATGTGGATGTGAGAGAGTCAGTGGCAATGGAAACATGCCTGGCTGTAGAGGTAATGGTCAGGGGAAAGAGGTATGTTACATTGTCCTTCCCAACTAACTTCTGCTTGTTCCATTACAGCTAGTTCCTTGAGGGTGAGGGGTTCCTCAGAAGCTTCTGGAGATGGGTTCTGGTGGAGGCAGTGGCATTTGTCAAGCTCTCAGGTATAATGTAGAACAT
Source organism: Boletales sp. KT-2023b (assembly GCA_038089675.1). Classification (NCBI taxonomy): domain Eukaryota; kingdom Fungi; phylum Basidiomycota; class Agaricomycetes; order Boletales; species Boletales sp. KT-2023b. The sequence goes on along the minus strand of JBBPLE010000326.1, from coordinate 11,233 downwards.
CCTTGGCTAGCTTGTCCATTTTCAATTGGTGCATGATGGAGAGGATGAGGTTGGTCAGCTCAATGTGGGTTTCATGAAGGGCAGTGACATGTTCCATGGGGTAGTCAGACATCTGGTTGGCAAGAGGGTAGAGGCTATGGATTTCTTGGAAGAGGAGAAGTAGAGTATCAAGAGGGGAGAAATGTTCTAAATGAGCACAAAGGGGGGTAATGAGATGGGGGGTTTCAAGAAGGAGCATTAGAGAAGATTGTTTGGTGATGGGGAAGGCATTGGGATGGATGTGTTGGGCATAGAGTGGTAATTTGACAGAGACCACTGGGTTCAGGTCGAGAGTGGGGAGACACAGAGGGGGAGATGCAGGTCAGGGAATGCCCAGGTTGTAATTAGTGGAGTTGAGGCCTTGAATACAATAGAGCAAGGGGGTGGTCCAGCCAGTGGTAGCTGCTGTGGGGGAAGGAGATCTAGTGGGAGCAGACATGTTTGGGTTTCATGGATGGTGCAGGGGATGAGGAGGGAAAGACATGAGGGTGAAGGGCTTTATAATCAGATAGAATTTCCTTGGCATGGTTAAACTCTGATTTAGGTAGCCATGAGTCTTCTTTGGCTGAGTATCCCTTCCATAGGACTAGGAATTTTCAGTTATTTGGGGTTCCATGGTGTCAGATAATCTTTTCCATTTTGTATTCCTCTTCTCTGCTGATAAGGTCAGGTGGAGGGGAAGGGAAGTTTGGCCTGTGTATGTTGTTTTCGCAATAGGGCAATAATAGGGAGGCATGGAAGACTGGGTGTATTTTCCATGTGCATGGGAGGCAGAGTTTATAAGTAAGGGAGGAAAGGACCTGAGTAATGGTAAATGGGCCTTCTCATTTGGGAGTGAACTTTGGATGGGAGATAAGATGTTTCAGATTTCAGGCTTCTAGCCAAACCTTGTCACCTTTACAGAAGGGAGTGAATTTTCCATGGAAACAGGATTTCATAACTTGTCTGGTGAGTTCGTGGGCCACCAGGGCTTCGTCCCTAGCTGCAGAGAGGAGTTTGAGTCGTTCTTTGACTGCAGGGAGGTTGGTTTCAGCAATGATGGTGGGGAGGAGGCAAGGTTCAAATCCCATCATGAGGAAGAATGGGGATTTGTTGGTGATAGAATGGGGTTGGTGATTGTGTGTGAATTCGGCATGGGAGATGAGGTTAGACCATGTGGAAGGGGAAAAGATCTGAAGATAGGTTTCTATTTCTTGGTTTACCCATTCAGTTTCTCCATCAGATTGAGGGTGGTATGTGGTGGAGAGGGAGAGGTTGTATCCAAGGAGTCATCCGAGTTCTTTTGCAAAAGAGGAGGTGAACTGGGGTCCACAATCTGAGATGATTTTGTCATAGAGGCCAAACCGGGTGTAAACTTTGTGGAAAAAGAGGGAGGTGATTCCTTTGGTGGAGATGGATTTCTTGGTAGGGCAGAGAATCACCCCTTTAGTAAGCCCATGGTCAACCATGACCAAAAGACTGTCAAAGCCTGAGGAGACAGGGAGGTCCATGATAAGGTCACAGGAGATCTGTCAGAAAGAAATGGAAAAGGAAGAGATGATGGGAGAGAGGGGGGGGTAGTGGGATGGGTGTTCACATTCAAAGATTGACAGGGAGCGCATCCTTCGACATATTTGCAAACAAATTGAGCAAGGCCTGGCCACCAAAATTCAGTGGCAACAAGTTGGTGAATTTTGAGATATCTGGGATGTCCAGCAGAGGTGTGATTGTGGTGTCATTCAACAATGGAGCAACAAAGGTTGGGGGGAACATAGACACATCCTTGGAAGGTGAGGACACCAGCATCATATTGCCAGTTGGAGAGACGAGAGCAGAACTGAGCAGGGACATCACCAGTGGTAGTGCATAGGGCATCTATGACAAGGGGGTCCAAGGCAGAGGAGGCAGCCAATTTGGTTTGGAGGGAGGTGTCGATGAGGTTGACAAAAAGGGTGTCAGGAAGGAGGGTGACATTGTCGTTATCATTGTCAGTAGGTGGCAGAAGATCTGGTTGGCAAGAGAGGGCATCTGGTGCTGTGAGAGAGGTACCAGGGATGTGGGTCAGGTGGAGGTTGAAGTCTGAGATGTCAAGTAACCAATGAGCCTGTTGTTGGTTGAGTTTCTGAGGTTGGCAGAAGTATGTAAGGTTTTTGTGATCAGTGAAGACTTCAACAGGAAAGGGGGATCCTTGGAGGTAGTGGTGCCAGGCTTTGAGGCCATGAATGACAGCAAGGAGCTCTCTATCATAGATATCGTAGTTGCATTCGGTGGAGGAGAAGGATTGTGAGAGGTAAGAGCATGGATGCCAATCACCATTAGTGTTGGTTTGGAGAAGGACTCCACCAGAGGCATATTTGGAGGCATTGGTGGCAATGGCAAAGGGGTGGGCAGGGTCTGGGAGGTGGAGGATTGGGTGACCAAGGAACAATTGTTTGAGTTCATTGAAGGACTGTTGGTGACTGGGAGACCAGTCCCAGGGTTGGTTCTTCTTTGTGAGGTCAAGGAGGGGACGTGTGATGTTGGAGTAATTGGGAATGAACTTCCCTTCAGCAAATCAGCCACAAAACAATACCTACAGAGCAAAGAGAAAGAAATATGCAACAAATGGTTCTGCTCATCACCCAGAGCAACCAGAGTGACAGAAATAGATAAGACATACCCATCCAACCACTTCCTTCATATTACTGCTGACCTCCCCAGATGCCACACATCATGCCTGTTCCAACTGAGAACCAGACACACACCACTCAATGCACACCTACACCACATCAAAAAAGCCCCATCACCAAAGTGCCCTGCATGCCCCACAACTAGGGAGACAGTACCCCACCTCCTCTTCTGTCCAGCCTACTCACCACACAGAACCATCCTATGCACAAAAGTGGGAAGCAAGGCAAGCAACATACCCGCATTGCTCAACAACCCAGACTGCATAAGACACATGCTCACATTCCTACATGCAACAGAAAGGCTGAAAAACACATTTGGTAACTTGATACCACTGAAAACTGCCAACTAACACACCCAGCAGGCATGACAGTTGACTGACTACCAACCCCATGGCCCCAAAAGCCCCCAGCTCACACTAATGCAAAAAAGATCCAAGCTGGACCCAAGGAACTGAAAGCACCCTCCCCCTTTTACCTTCCCCTCCCATGTGGGCACACAGTCATCATAAGACTTGTAAATTTGTACTGACCCAAATCCTACACTTACATGCCACCCAACCACAAAGGCAAAAACCCACTAGGTACATACATCTGCAGCCCCCTTGGGCCCCAACCTCCTACTATACGACCTGTACAAACCAGTATAGACACCCACCCCTGTACCATACCGCATGTAATGTCCAACAAAAGGTGACTGCCTTATAGGACAATAAATGAGAAAAAAAAAAAAAATAGCAATGGGATGGTTGAAAACAGGGGGACCAGCAGCAGGGCAATGACCAGTAGGGGAGCCAGCAGTGGAGGGGTGGCCAGCAAACAGGATGATGATGGGTTGCCTAGCAGCAGAATAGGGAATAGTGATGGAGTGGCTGGAAACAGAGGGACTGGCAGTGGGGGGATGATCAGGAGAGCGACCAGCAGCAGGACAGCTAGCAGCAGAATAGGGAGTAGGGATGGAATGGCTGGCAACAGAGGGACCAGTGGAGGGGGGATGACCAACAGAGTGGCCAGTGTTACACTTGGTCTGGGTAGGAACGAGCATAGGCTCAAAGAACTAGTTATGGGTCAAGGGGTTCAAGGTATTCAGTCAAGAGAACTTAGCAGAAGGTCAAGGGGGTCATCCAATGATGAGGTCAATGAAGGAGTTCAAGAGAATCATCTGACGATGAGGTCAACGAAAGAGTTCAAGAGAATTGTCCAACAATGAGGTTGACAAAGAAGTTCAAGAAAATCATCCAATGATGAAGTTGATGAAGGAGTTCAAGGATTCAAAGAGATCAAAGGTATGATTGAGCAGGACTAAGCTAAGGATACATCGAGTAGAGCGATGGCTTAAGTACTGTGAGGAATGGAAACCAATAGGAGGTCATGGAAGGTTTGTTACTAAGCAAAAGAAGATAGAACCTTCCATGAGAAGTAGAAGCATAGATAACAAGAATAGAAAAGTGGAAATGAAAGGTGTGTGACAAACATGTTGTATGTTCTAGAGCACTCTAAAGAAAGTAAAAGGTACCAGGTTGGGCTGGTCTATTGTATTAAGAAAAGAAATGAGTCATAACAGCCAGCAGCAGGATGGCTGGCAATGGAGCAGGCAGTGGTGAGGGGGTGACTGGCAGTAAAATGGCTTGTGACAGAGGGACTGATCATGGAAGAACTGGCAACAGAAGGGCCAGGAACAGAATGGCTGGTGACTGGTGGACTCTTTGTTATGATCAGTGATACCCCCCTATCTTTTCTTTCCTTGTTACATAATAATCTCTCTTAGTCTTCTTTTGATTCTATCACTATGCAACATGGTAATATTGATCTCCCTTCACATTCTAGACTTTACCATGTCTATTTACGCTTACTATCTATTTTTACATAGAGATCTCTGATCACCTTTCCTATGTATTTCCACTTGCACAGCCTGCACTATTTATTTCCCTTATTTCTCATCATCACATATAGCCTCTGATCACAGCACCTCTACACAGACTTGCATAGCATTATACTTAGTTTCCAAAGCCCTATGGCTGTTCAATGACTCCTGGTGACTCAGTATGACTGGCACCTCTTAGTATAAATACTGGCCACTCATGTACAGTAACTCTAAGCAATTCCTACCTTAGGTTTTCACCTTCATCCTCAGTCCTCCTCTCAATCATCCCTAAGCTTGGCCTTAGTGCCTCCTTGATGTTGTCCTTTGTCCTTAGCCACCCAGAACCTCTGTGGTCCTTCTGGGAGATCCTTGATGTCATCTGATGTAAGAAAATGCCTTTGTCCACCAGAACCCTTAGTCTTCATTTCTGGAAGTCCCTGACTTACATCAGTATGTCACCATCAGCCCCTGTCCTTGGCCTAGGCAATTATTGTTAGGTCTATGCTTGTTCCTACCTGGGCCAAGTGTAACACTCTTAGCCTTCACCTTTCCTTTTGCTTTGGCCTGGGGCTTCTTAGGCTCAAATGCTGGATGTTGGTTCTCTGGACTGGCAGGCACTGTGGTAGTACTTGTAACATCTTGGTTGGCCCATTTCTCCTTTAGTTTTGCAACAGCAAACCTTTGGACAGCATCAACATCAACAACTCAAATAGGGCTGTTGTGAAGTGCTTCAGGGAGCACAGATTTGATGTGAATATAGTTGTGAATAGAATAAGTGTTGAGGAAAAAGGACTGTGTCAGAAGATGTTTGATGATTGCCTTTGTGTGTGAAGTAAGGATTTGCTCTTGGCAAAGAAACACATCCATATGATCAACACATGCAGTGTCAATGCAGTTGTGCTGAATATTGACAAGACAGATAACATCCTAAACATATCAGAATATGCAGGGTGATGACCACCTGAGAGAAATTTTACCTGAAAACCATGGATCACAGCCTCCTCATCAGTAAGCTTGAGAACCAGTAATTGTACCAGTGGATGGAGAGTATCCATAAAGGAGAGGAGCCAGAGAGCAATATGTTTGACAACCCTTGGCCCTTCAGATGCAAGAAGGATTTCTGAAATTTGACTGATGACATTCTGAAGAAAAAAGATGATCAACAATACAGTGCAAGGTATGAAGCTGATTGTTACCTTTGAATGAGCAGCATGGTAAAATATGACATGACCACCCAGTGTCACTTTCTTGCCACCTGATGTAATGAATGACCCCCCTTTCAAAAATCTCTAAGTCCCAGGAATTTCCACAAGTGAAGCACAATGAGTATGAGACAATTGGAGGGGATTGATTGGTGACTTGGGGTTATTCCTTGCTGAGGGATTCAGGATTGAACCAGTTCTGACTGTGGAAATGAAATTTGCACAACTGGTTGTTTGCAAAGTCAAGACACATGAACCCACCTGTCATTTTTGGCCCATTGCATAAATTGACTCCCAGCAATTGAGCTTGTATAGGATGTGTTTGGAGGTAAATTTGCACCTCCTTGCCACCCCTCACCCATCTCTTTTGATTGCCATCAAACCACCATCCTCCAGTAGCAATGTGCTTGACAATGTTGTGGAGTGCAAATGTCTTGCAACTGTCTTTGCTGGGTGCTTGACAGTTACTATGGATGCACAACAGATGGAATATGTGATTGAATGATTCATAGCACTCAGTTGAGAAAATGATGCAAGGACTGAATCATCAAATATAAGCAGGGAGATGAACAAGGCAGTGGAATTTTGGCTTGCTGATTAGGATGCTTGGTGCACATTGGGTGGTGATGTTGAGAAAGTTGTGGATCATGCATGTCAAGGTGGTGAGATACTTCTCCATGTTCAAGATGTTCATATGCCAAATAAGGACCACAAGTTCACCAATCACCATCCAGCCATCCAGAACCATCTTGGGGACAAGATCATAAATAAGGAATGGCATAACCTAAGCAAGGCTCTTGAAATGTTTCCCAATCAAGCCGCCTTTGTAATGACAGATGTAGTCCACATTCAGTGATGATGCATTCAGGCCATGATGGTGTGTTCAGGCCATTTTTGTCAATGGAGTTGAGGCAGCTTTGAAACATATCAAGCAACCTTGACTTCTCAAGAATAAATGCTGTTTGGCCCTAAAAATATTTTACAACACCAAGGAGAACTGTATGTAGGATCTTAGTGAAAGTATCCATATGAATATTGAGGATTCCTATATGATATGTCAATGACAGAGAAATGCAGAGAAAAGGTGATACATACCATCCATCCCTATCAACAGATTCATGGTATCATCTATGCTTTTACTCCCCAGCATCTCCTCCAGTTTCATCTTCAAAATTCGTCCAACCTTATCTGGCTTCACTGATTGCCCAGTTGTTTGTTTCTGCAGCTGCTTTCTAAGCTCCACCAAGGTATGAATGATGGTTCTCATTGTTGAGTCACAAACACCAGTGGAAGCCATCTGTTATGCTTGGTCTGGGTAGGAATGAGCGTAGGCTCAAAGAACTAGTTATGGATCAAGGGGTCTAGGTATTCGGCTTAAGAGAACTCAGCGGAAGGTCAAAGGGGTTGTCCAACGATGAGGTCGACGAAGAGGTTCAAGAGAATCATCCGATGATGAGGTTGATGAAGATGTTTCAAGAGAATCGTCCAACGATGAGGTTGACAAAGAGGTTCAAGGATTCAAGGAGATCAAAGGTAAAATTGAGCAGGACTAAGCTAAGGATACATCAAGTAGAGCGATGGCTTAAGTACTGCGAAGAATGGAAACTAATAGAAAGTCATGGAAGGTTTGTTACTAAGCAAAGGAAGATAGAACCTTCCATGAGAAATAGAAGCATAGATAACAAGAATAGAAAAGCAGAAATGAAAGGTGTGTGATGAACACATTGCATGTTCTAGAGCACTCTAAAGAAAGTAAAAGGTACTGGGTCAGGCTGGTCTATCGTATCAATGAAAAAGAAGTAAAAAGAAGTGAATCGTAACATTACCCCCAGAGTACATTCGAAGTCATGACAAAGAATAAAATCAAAAGAAAGAATTAGAAATCCATACATCTGTCTCCTCCAGGAGAACCAGTCATGTTGGCATATGCCAAGTTGTCATATCCTGGGTTGTTATCATTTAAGTCTAAGTCAGTGAGTTCAGGGTCAGGAGAGGGACAATGATGATGTTGACAAGGGTGAGGGGTTTGGTGACGATGATAGGATGGGGGAGGGACCTGTCTAGGAGCAGAACCAGAGCCAGAGGATGGGGGGTCAGAGAGTCATTCAACAAGGGGTTGGGGTGGTGCCAGACCAGAACATCTAGAATGTGTGGAAGAAGCAGAGGAGGAGGAAGAGTTTATGGGATTAAGGGTATGAGGACAAGGATGGCGGGGACAGCAATGTTGGGTGTGACCAGGGCGGTGACAAGCACAATGGGGACAAATGTAATACGGGCAGTTGATGTGGATGTGGGAGAGTCGGTGGCAATGGAAGAATGCTCGACTGTAGAGGTAATGGTCAGGGGAGAGAGGTACATTACATTGTCCTTCCCAACTAACTTCTGCTCATTCCATGATGGCTAGTTCCTCAAGAGTAAGAGGTTCTTCAGAAGCTTCTGGGGATGGGTTCTGGTGGAGGCAGTGTCGTTCATCAAGTTCTTGGGTATAACATAGAATGTCCATGGCTAGTTTGTCCATCTCCAGTTGGTGCATGATGGAGAGGACGAGGTTGGTAAGCTCAGTGTGGGTTTCATGGAGGGTGGTGACATGTTCCATAGGGTAATTGGACATCTGGTTGGCAAGGGGGTAGAGACTATGGATTTCTTGGAAAAGAAGAAGGAGGGTATCAAGGGGGGAGAAAGGTTCTAAGTGAGTGCAAAGGGGGGTAAGAAGATGGGGGGTTTCAAGGAGGAGCATGAGTGAAGATTGTTCGGTGATGGGGAAGGGGTCTGGACAGATGCGTTGGGCATAGAGTGGTAGTTCTATGGAGACAACTGGGTTTGGGTTGAGAGTGGGAAGACATAGAGGGGGAGACGTAGGCTGGGGAATGCCCAGGTTGTAATTAGTGGAGTCAAGACCTTGGATATGATAGAGTAGGGGGGTGATCCAGCCAGTGGTAGCAGTAGTGGGAGAGGGGGATCTAGCAGGAGCAGACATGTTTAGGTTTTGTGGATGGTACAAAGGATGAGGAGGGAAAGATATGAGGGTGGAGAGTTTTATACTTGGATAGGATCTTCTTGGCATGGTTGAACTCTGATTCAGGTAACCAGGAATCTTCTTCAGCCGAATATCCCTTCCATCGGACTAGAAATTTTTGGTTGTTTGGGGTTCCATGGTGTCAGATAATCTTTTCCATTTCATATTCCTCTTCTCTGTTGATAAGGTCAGGTGGAGGGGAAGGGAAGTTTGGTCTGTGTATGTTGTTTTCACAATAGGGCGATAACAGGGATGCATGGAAGACCAGATGTATTTTCCATGTGTGTGGGAGGCAGAGTTTATAAGTAAGGGAAGAGAGGACCTGGGTAATGGTAAATGGGCCTTCTTGCTTGGGTGCAAATTTTGGGTGGGAGATAAGACATTTCAGACATCAGGCTTCTAGCCAAACCTTGTCACCTTTACAAAAGGGAGTGAATTTTCCATGGAAGCAGGACTTCATGACTTGTCTGGCAAGTTCGTGGGCCACCAGGGCTTCATCTCGTGCTGCAGAGAGGAGTTTGAGTTGTTCTTCAACTGCAGGAAGGTTGGTTTCAGCAATGATAGTGGGGAGGGGGCAGGGTTCAAATCCCATCATGAGGAAGAATGGGGATTTATTGGTGATGGAATGAGGGTGGTGGTTGTGTGTGAATTCAGTGTGAGAGATGAGGTTGGACCATGTGGAAGGGGAATTGCCACAGAAGATCCGAAGATAGGTTTCCACTTCTTGGTTTACCCATTCAGTTTCTCCATTGGATTGAGGGTGATATGCAGTGGAGAGGGAGAGGTTGTATCCAAGGAGTTGTCCCAGTTCTTTTGCAAAAGAGGAGGCAAACTGGGGTTCATGATCTGAGATGATTTTGTCATAGAGGCTGAACCGAGTGTAGACTTTGTGGAAGAAAAGGGAGGTGATCCCTTTGGCAGAGATGGATTTCTTAGTGGGGCAGAGAATCACCCCCTTAGTAAGCCCATGGTTGACCACAACCAAAAGACTGTCAAAGCTGGAAGAGACAGGAAGGTCCGTGATAAGGTCACAAGAGATCTGTTGGAAGGGAATAGAGGAGGAGGAAACAATGGGGGAGAGGGGGGGGGAGGTAGGATGGGTGTTCGCTTCGGAGGACTGACAGAGGGCACATCCTTCGACATATTTTCACACAAACTGAGCAAGGCTGGGCCACCAGAATTCTGTGGCAACTGTTACGATTCATGTCTTTCTTCTTCGTTGATTCTTTGATATGATAGACCGGCCCGACCTGGTATCTTTTACCTTCTTTAGAGTGCTCTAGAACATGCAACGTGTTCGTCGCACACCTTTCATTTCCGCCTTCTATTCTTGTTATCTACGCTTCTATTTCCTGTGGAAGGTTCTATCTTCACTTCGCTTAGTCACTAACCTTCCATGACCTTCCATTACCTTCTATTCTTCACAGTACTTAAGCCGTTGTCTTACTCGATGTAACCCCAGCTTAGTCCTGCTCAATTCTACCTTGACCACCTTGACTCTCTTGACTCTTCGTTGGACAATCCCTTGAGACCTCCCGTCAACTCATCGTTGGACGACTCCTTGAACCTCTCGTTGACTCATCGTCAGACGACTCCTTGAACCCCTCGTTGACTTGTCGTCGGACGACTCTTTGAACCTCTCGTTGACTCATCGTCAGACAACCCCTTTGACTATTTGGCAAGCCCTCTTGACTGAATCACCTGAACCCCTTGACCCTCTGTTAGTTCTTTGAGCCTACGCTCGTTCCTACCCAGACCAAGTGTAACAAAAGGACTAAGCTCCTCTTTTCAAGCTACCATCATTGTAGTCTCTCACCATTTCCTCCCCTCGAACCCCAGGAGCCCTTGAAAGGGCACTACGTCGCTCTTATCGAGTCCCCTCTGAATCTCCCCCCTTCACTGAACCCTTGGACGAAGAAACTTTCGCTCCTGCCCCTAACGTCTCTCCTCGGGAACCAACTCCTCCCCTCCCCACCCCTACCATAACCAGACCCCTCCTCCTTCCTCCCCCATCCTCCACTCCCATTCCCCCTCATCAGTTCGTTCCCTCACACCCACTTCCCCCCTTCCTTCCCCCACAACCCCCTCATTCCACCATGACTTCTAAACCTGTCGAACTTCGCATCGGCGCCCCCGAAAACTTTGATGGCGACTATGCCAAAGCCATGATTTGGTTGGACTCTGTCCGAACCTACCTCCTCATCAATGAAGAAGTCTATACCACCGATGCCAAGAAGATAGCCTTCGCCCTCTCATATATGACTAAGGGAGCTGCCCTCACCTGGGCCTCCTCCTTCCGAAAAGCCACCCTTAACGCAAACAAGGGTTTCGGTACTTATGCAGACTTTATCACCGAATTCAACACTGCCTTCGAACACAAGGACACCGTCGCCCTCTCCATCACCTGGCTCTCATCCACCAAGATGGAAGGAAAACCCTCCCTTTCTGACCTCACCAAGTACATCTC
>JBBPLE010000325.1:0-37997 GCA_038089675.1 Boletales sp. KT-2023b | reverse complement strand
GACGGCTTAAGTACTGCGAAAGGTAGAAGGTAATAGAAGGTCATGGAAGGTTAATGACTAAGCGAAGTAAAGATAGAACCTTCCACAGGAAATAGAAGCGTAGATAGCAAGAATAGAAGACGGAAATAAAAGGTGTGCGACGAACACGTTGCATGTTCTAGAGCACTCTAAAGAAGGTGAAAGATACCGGGTCGGGCTGGTCTATCGTAACTAAGAGTAACCAAGAAAAAGAAGTGAATCGTAACACTCAGCATGACATACTTCATCAGCTGGGGGAGTATAGGCAACTTGGGTGATTTGCCCATTGCTGTCCTTGATCTCCTGGAGAGTGACAGGGACGGTGGGTTGGAGCTTCATGATGTGGGAGTAGACCCCGATGGAATGAAGGTAATCATCCATCTGGGACTGCCAGGCACAGTAGTTTGTACCATTGAGCTTGACAATGGTGGAGAGGGAGGTGGAAGACATGGTAGGTATCTGGCAGGGGTAGACATTAGCATGGGTACCTTAAACATGAGGTGAAAGGGACAGGTTAAACTGCATCACTGAACATCCAGAGCCCAAAAACTCAGGGGACATAGTCTCCCCTTGTTTTGAGGTGGAGAGTGGCTGCTCTGTGCAGCTTTCACTTTGCAAAGCGTTTGGTGGAACTTAATCTGCACAAATGGCTCAAACATTCACCATTCGGGGGTGGAACTTAATCCGCACCCCGAAGGCACCCAAATGGCAGGTGGAACTGAATCTGCACCGACCAACAGTCAGGTAAGGATGAGAGAGCGGGTATCCTGCGTTAAATGCTGGATGGCCACTCAGGGCTCATAACCTGTTGTGAGTATGCATGTTACATACACGGGAAGGTCTCTCACATACCTGGGTTGGTTGGGTTGAAGAACTTACAACAGGTGATGGTGGTATCAAGTAAAGAATCGATTAGAACTCAGCTCTGCTGAGTCCAAAAGTAAATACATGTGATGTGTGAACTAATTACTATGTATGTAACACAGAGTCTGTTCAACACCTTGAACCCTTGTCCCACAGTTAGTTCTTTGAGCCTACACTCATTCCTACCCAGACCAAGCATAACAGTGCCTGCCTGTCAGCCCAGTTACACACATGTATAAAAAAATGGCCAGCTGCTCTTCCAGCTTGACCCCTTTTCTTGAATCCATGTGCCCGATTGCCCATAGCTCAGTGATGAGGACTTGAAAGATGTGTTTGTGGACACCAAGTTCAGCACGGATCCACTCCGGGTGTCCATATAGGAGCTCCTTGACCCAGCCTGCACCTGTGAGAATTGATGTATGATAGGAAACTGCTTCCTCCCTCTGGGTAGCTAATACAATAGCTTGAGAGGCTGTTGCAACTGCTGCGATGACAAGTTCCACCACCTGCTTCTGATATAGGACTAGCAGGGTCCATACTTGCTTGCTATAGGCTTGTGCCTCATCCTCATCCTCATCATTGATGGTAAAATCTACACTGATTAGTAGTGCACTAAGAAATGACTTCAAAACCAACCTTCTTCATATGCTTTATCCATCAATGTGTCCTTTGGGGGCTTACAAGGTGTCAAGCTCCACCTGAATAATTGCCAAGACTCAAAAAAACATAGTACTGAAAACCATGGTTTTTTTGACAAGTTTTCACCATGGTTTTGTATTCACTCTGGCCCTTAGACACAAACAAGAGCTATCTACAAATCCAAAAGTTATACAGTAGCATAGTGCCATTTTTCACTCATCTGATAACTAATCCACAATAGCCAAAACCTCACCATCCTCAGGGAACCACTAGCAGCCAAGCCTAAGTGAGAATGCATCTATCTAACCAATAATCTTGCTACTTACCTGGAAGAAGACATGATTCATTAACTTGATTTCTGCCCATCCAAGAGCCACAACGAGGCGATTTGCCCACAAATCAAGATGACCGCAGTCACTCGCAACCCCTTTAACCCGCTCGTTTTCATCGTCAATAAATACCATGTACCAAGGGACCTTGAGCAAATTGTCATGTAGCTGTCCCCGTAACTTCTTGAGCCCCTCTTCCGGTGTTGTGTGTGTGGCAGCAACAGTCATCTGGAACGCGACCACCATCGACTCTAAAACTAAAGCCCCGTCAATCCCAGAAAAAGTCCTATCGGAAGGGATCTAATAATAGGGCGCAGTGTGCAACTTGAGGTCGCCTAGGGTTGAATGAGCAAGATCAGTCGGTTTGCCAATACCAACACAGGAAGGCGTGGACAGAAACCTGTCACTCTGCTTCTGTTTCTGCTTCCCCCTCTTCCTCTGTTGGGGCTTCGCAAGCCAAGCACACGTTAGCTTTTCTCCTGTGAGATGAACGTTATGACATAAGGTTTCATAGAGACTGCCAAATCCTCCGTGCACCCCAGAATGTTGTGACATAAGTGTCATGAAGGTCATACGCTCCGCAGCATCCTTCTTCCAAGTGGCGCGCTCCAAGACTCTCAGGAGGGTTTGTGTGGGAATGTAGGCAGTAATACGTATGCGGTCGATGGTGCCAGAAACGTTCCATGGGCGAAGGAAAAAATTTTTGAAGCGGCGTTGTCTGGCATATCCCCCTGCAGAGCACCCTCCAGTTTCGCTGGAAATTTTTTGAGGGTACTGTAAGCATTGTCTTCATACCAACCCTCCCGCACAAACTTCATGAAACTCAGAATAGTACAGGCAACGTTCCCCCATCTGTCCGCATACAAAACCAGGCATTGCACATTGTGGTTATGCAATATACTAAGCAACGATGTTCAGACATCAAATTTGGCCATAAATACGACTTACGCAAGATTTATCATCTCTTCCCTGGACCAGATGTCATCGCATTACTTGCTCCATTCTTTCCAACAGGCTAATTTAGGGGAGCAAGTTTGGATAATGTGGATGCTGTTTGAAGCAAGTCGGAAAATCTCTGCGGGTTGGGGAAAGTCGATCGTCGAATCACAGAACATCCACTTTGTTGACGAAAGTTCAAATAAAAATGAGTTGGTGACCGGATGAATGGCAGCTGTGTGTGTGAAAAGGACATAATACTGAGCACGGACACGAAGGACGACAGACTTTCCTTCTCTAAGAGGTTGAGCAACAGCATAAATGAGAAAAAGTATTTTCCTGAGGGGCAACATAAATATTTCGTGGACACGGTGCGAAACAGGGGCGTACCGATACCAGGTTAGCCCATGACATAGGCACCAGGCTGGTAGTAATCATGCATCTGCATGGCGTCTAGCGCAAGGCAGTATTCATCCCGTACGATGATTTTGCTATTTATGATTCCGAAAAACTTTTCAATCACAGGACAGTATTTCCCCAACTCGATGTATCGGAAACCCCTCGGGTGAAGGAGTACGTGAGCATCAGGAACATTCCAAGTCGCTTTAGCAAAGTCTCGAAGAGATTAAAGTTCTTCCTCTGAGGGCGCGTTCTCAATGGCAGACATGATGGTCGTCGAGGCGAAAGAATGAAAAGGGGTGGTCATGTGCACAGACAAGTGTGACGATTAAGGGCAAGGGCGACAGCGACAAAGGGGCGCGGGTGCCACAACAACACACCCGCAACCACCCGTCCGCCACCGGGCCACGACAACACGAGACCGTGGACCACAACGCCACCGCCTTAACGCGACAACGACACGATAAAGGCGCACTTTCACCACTACAACCCTGACGACGACGAGGGCGTGCAATGGCCCGCGACGCCACGAGGACCTGGTCGAATGTGACTCAGGGAACAGACGGATAATAATAAAAAAAGCAAGAAACATGGGTTGTATCTACTGGAGGATATGACCAGCTTTGCATTACTGTTGGGAGGAAAACAGTCAACCCTTCGAATACCCTGCGAACGCGTTAGGTGCAAGCAGGCCACCCCTTCGTCATTCTTCATCGCCTCTAGGCTCTTCTGCATGTGCCTGCCACGTCTCGACTTCACTCCCGTCGTCCGTTTTCCAACATTTTTTTCTTCCTGCGCCTGGCCTCGCCTGGTCTCGTTCGCGATATTCGTCAGGACCATCACCATATACTGGGATGGCGGCACTATTCTCCCTTGCACTCTCAACTGCGGCCGCGTTCGCTAGTGACAGCAACTTCGACGTACTAACCCAAGGGCTGACGTTTGAAAGATGACGGGTAGTGCTTCCTCGAGTCGTGATAGATCGGGCATGGCGACGCCTTCTGAAGGGGCAAATCCTGTTCAAGGTAAACTCCATATACACGGCGTAATGAAACGTACCACTTCCGAGATACGGTTCACAACCGCTTAATCGAGGTTGCTAGCGGAATTCGGGCATTGCGGCATCCCTCACAATCAACCCTATTTTCCGGCGTCTGGACGAGCACTTTTTGGCATGCGGTATCCCTCACGATCAATCCTAACTCCGCCCATAGCCTTGAGTGCGGTAGTGTTATCAAGGTAGTCAGGATAACCACGAATGGGAACTATTCATAAATCGAAATGCTCCAATATGAAATCGTGGAGCAAAACGGCATCCGGACGAGCGCGCATGATATGATTCTGTTTGATCGTGACCGCCTGACTGTGGAGCAGAGGAACGTTCCGAACTTATCAGCGTGATTCCCGAACAATTTCTCAAGGATCTGATTACTTGGGAGATATTACCTTACACGATCTACACAGTTACATCGCCGGTTCCTGGAACGACATTTAACAAAAGATGCTCCTGGCGAATCATGTAAGGTTAGCGAGCGTCCAGATATTGTAATGTAGTGAAAGTGTACGAAATAAGGATAATAAGAGTATCTATTAGGCAGGCCGATCTCCAACAAATCGTTAAGAATCCGCGAAAACTAGCGACTTTTGCGCGCGGACACCGTCCGTACACCTACTTCCGATTCGACTGTCGATATATATGTCGATCACACCGCGGCGTCTGGGCAACTCGACCAGTCGGCAGTATAAAGTACATTCTATAGGAGCACGTTCAATCACCACCGAAAATCATGGATACATCCAGCAACCTAAAACAGCTTTTTTAGCGGATCGATCACGGTACCCATCTGGAAACGGGGGGTGAGCACAGCACGGAACGCGTTCGAAGGAGGGATTAGAACGCACCTTTGTCACCACCCTCGGCATCGTTCCCCTCTGGAACCCAACCCTGGTGTTCCACTCGCTCCCCAGTGGCGCCTGCATCCGCCGCTCGAACTGCGCGTGGCTCGTGTACGGGTGCGGCAGCTCCCGGACGAGGTATTTCGCCGCTTTCTTGTCTCGTTTCTCGGAGACGATCAGGTGCGATTTAGCATGGTCGACCCGAGCGGTGGGAGTAATGCCCGGCACGGGTTTCAGTTGTGCGGGGCGTGGTGGGCGGTGGTGGGTGCCAGCGCCGCCCCAGGAGCCCTGTGGTGAGATGTGAGAGATTGAACGGGTAGATGAGGGCGATGATGGAAAAGAAAAACGCATGAACGTACCCAACCTGGAAGCGTCGTATCTACCACGCGCGGTGCATCCGCCTCTGCCTCTTGTCGTTTTGCTTCTTCGAATGCCTATTCGAACGTGAGGTCAGTTTTTTTTTTGGTTGTCGATGTTGTTGTGCAAAACGTTACCTGCACGACATTGTCTCCCGCAAACGCAAGTGCGACCAGGTCGCGTTGCTGGAACGCCTGCACTCCTTTGCCGTTCTTCTTCCCCTTTTCTTCTTCTGCACGCTCCTGCGCCTCAACTTCACTCCCGTCATCCGACTCGTCCCCTCCTTCCCCTGCGGCCGCTTCCCGCGACTCCACTGGCATGGCAGTGCCAGCTTCCTTTGCCTTTTCTTTCCCCTTCTCCTTACGCTTCTTGCCCTTCGCGCCTGATGTCGGCGTCGATTCCGACACCGTGGGTTCCTGGAAAGTAAGCACCTTCTCCGTGTCGATCTCGAGCATCGCATCGTCCCGCGCGCGCTCCCTTTCGTCCTCGTGTCTCTCGGCGCGTTTTTTGAGCTTGTTGGACGACTTGGCCATCACATCTGCGTCTTTATGCACGCGCACTTCGTTGCGCTTCCGAGAAGGGCCCGAGGTCGTTGTCGGTACGAGCCACGGGTTGAATACGGGCGCGGGGGTGGAGGTGGGCGTAGGTGTCGAACCGGATGCCGAGACGCTGGGTGTCGGCGTTGGATCAGGGGCGGCCGCGTCTTGTAACAAATCTGCCGACTGCAACGTCACGCTCGACGTATCCGAGGCCAACGAGCCCAGTTGCCTCAGCACGCCGGGGTGAAACGACAGTCGTCCCCCAGTGCGCTGCACCTGCGCCGCGTCTTGGACCATGTCGCCGCCATCGCCGGTGTGATCTTCATCGTCTTCGTCTTCGCCGTCCCCACTGCCAATCCCGAACCCCATCTCTTTTTCAAACGCGTCGACCTCCTCATCCACTTGGCGCGATCGCCTCGCGTCCGCATCGCGCATAAACTTCATGTTGAACACGCTCTTGTGCTTCAGACCCGCGGGCTCTGCATCCGGATCCCCGTCGGCGTGCAGCGCAGCCAGCTCCTCAAACGCACCGCGTTTGATCGCTGTTTCGTCACCCTCTTCGTCACTCTCGCTCCCATCATTCTCCCCGTCCTCTGCCTCGTCGCCACTCTCCTCTCCGCGTATCCGTCGGCGCAGTTTTTCCCCGCGCTCGAGCATCTTCCCGATTGCTTGCCGCTGATCGAGCTCGAGTCCCTCGCGGCCTTTGATCCCCCGTGCCCACTTGCCTGTATGCGCATGTCGGAGCGTCGCTCGTTCCCTCGCACGCTGGACTTCGGCTTTCAATTCAATCTCTTCCTCCCCATCCCCATCCTCATCTACTCCCGGCTCGTCCAACCGCTCCTGCTGCCTCTTCCTTAAACGTCTGTAGGCCTTACTCTTAATCTTGGCGACCCGCTTCGCCTTACGATCCGCCCTGAAGACGAGCTCACGCATCATCCGGAGCTCGGCGCGGCGCGCAGCCACCTCTTCTACGGTCAAGTGTGCCATTTTGAGGGATTCCGTACGTTCGATGTCTTCGTCGCGAAGCTGGGCGGATTTGAGGAGGGTGTCGACGGCGGACTCGAGCGCGGTCGAGGGCTAGCATACTTCTTTCACTGAAGTTCTTTATATTTAATATATCGCGTGACGTACGACAAAATTGGCCGCGAGTGCGAGGTTGGAAACCCGACTCGTTTTCTCGGCTTGGAGTGGGAAGCTAAGATGTTCGGCCTAGTCGATCGGACAGGTCAGACGCTGGACGCACATTACGAGTGCCACAGACCTCCTTGATACGCTTCATCGCAGCGGACCATTTATCGACTTCTTCCTTTGTTTTTTCGTACGCCGCCTCACGGTCGAGGCGTTCCTGTGCGCGCTGGGGCAGGGGGGCGGCAAGCGTTTCTGTTTTCGCGTTGGACGAAGTGAGTGACTTGGTGGATTTTTTGAGGGCAGCAAGGGAGGCAGAGGATGCGAGAGGGGCGAGGAGGTCATCGATATTGAGCGTACTTGCGCCTGTAGAGGCATGAATGTCAGTAACTCAGGGTAAACGCAGATACGTACCTCGAACACCAAACTCATGCTCCTCGCCCGCTTCGGTGCGATCCGCCACGGCGACACGTCGACGTTTTGCGAGTGCAGACTCGACGTCCCCGTCGGGTTTGCGTTTGTGTGGTACGGCGGGGTCAAGAGAGGACAAGAATGTTTCAAGGTCGGCGAGCGCTTCGGGGGAGGGGTCCTCAGCGTCGGATGCAGATATGTGGAGCCCGTTGTCGTCGTCGTCGTCATCGTCGTCCTCCCCATCGCCGCTCTCGTCCTCGCTCATCCCTGGATCCACAGCCTGGGTTCCTTTCCACTCCGTTTCGTCTTCCTCTACCGTCTCCTTTTTCCGGTCAATTCGCGACTTCTTGTCCATTTTGGGAGGCGCATCCTCCTCGTCCAAGTTCGCACGTCCATCAAAGACGTCGAGGACGTCAAAAAATTCGCCCGAGCCTTCGTCATCCATCTCTTCGTCCTCTTCATCTTCCGACACCGATCCGGGTCCCCCAGGCGGAACATCCGAATCCTCGTTCAAATCCACTTCTTTTTCCACCCTCTCCTTCTTTTTCGACCGACCGCGTGTCGTGCCCTGCAAAAAAACCCGTCGCATGCGCCGGGACGAAAGGGGGGGACCCGCACGCACCTGGCGCACAAATTCCGACCCAGCAAACGCCTCCCGATCGCTCTCCTCGAACGCATCCTCGCTGTCGATATCCTCGTCGTCCTCGCCCTCGTCTTGGTCATCCCCGTCCTCACGCATCAACCGTGCTCTGAGCTTGTCCATCACCTCCTTGCCCAACCCACCCAAGTTCATCGCCACATCGTCCTCTGGGTCATCCCGTCGCCCTTGAACTTCGTGCCGGTCGAACGCGAGCGCGACGTGTGCGCGACGGACTTTGGACGGGGCGTATTCGTACACGTCGTCGATCGCTCGGGGCGCTGCACTTTTATCCGCTTTCCGGTTTGCGCGACGATGCACCGATACATACCCATTGGTTTTGTGTGGTCTTTTTGATGGTCTGATGGTTCTCGCCATGATAGGATCGTTGACGAGCGTGTGGAAAATATGCGTCTCCTATGGCTTCCCGATTCGGAAGGTAGTATTCAGAGCCAAGTGTACAACATGCAGTACTAATGGATACCAGAACAATCTATTCTCCAGGTGAACCACGCACGTCTTCTGCCTCCTCAAGGGGGTCTGTCTCCCTCAGTACCTCCTCATCTCTCGATGCCCAATGGTGCGACGCCGGGTTCACGCGCCCTCTCGTCCGGGTATGCCATGCAGCGACGATAAAGTCCACCAACGCACTGGAAAACTCGGCACAAACATCCCAGATCTCACGCGCATGCGCAATAGTAAACTTGGGTAATTGTTCGAACCCGCGCAATCGGAGGACGAAACGGTTGTAAACTGTGCTGATGACGATAAACGCCATGAGGAGGATAAGAAAGCTGAAGCAAATGTCTCCTTGTGAGCATTGAACGAAAGCGTGGTAGGAGTCACGTACGAGATGGTCAAAAAGACGAACAGGCCGCCCAAGAACCCGCGTTCTCCGGCCGGACATGCGTACTAGAAACGACGTAAACCGCTAGTTTGAAAATGACGCAAGATATCTCACATGCGTCCGCCATTCGAACTGGTAGTGACATGCCTTGTCTTCCTCCTCAGGCCAGTGTCCTAGGAATACGGGTTTCCCTGGGACAAGAATGTATCAATCGTCAGGGAAGGATATGAGCAGCGTACCTGCAGAGTAGACAGAGGTGTCGCAGATAAAGAGGATACCCGAACTGCCTCGCTCGTCGATGTCCTCGCACGGCGATCCCTGTGACTGATGGAGGAACACACCACCATCCTTGAGCTCGAGCGTCGTATTCACCAGACTAGTGACATCAGTGCCTACGTCAACGTCAACGGCATCAAGGACAGACGCACCCGATGGCGAAGTCGCCACGGTCCATTCTCACGAGCCCCGCGATGTTGGCCTGGCTCTCGTCCAGCCTCGTGTTCCACGGTTCGGTGCGCACCCCACCACACACGTTGAGAAATGCCTTGTGCCCGGAGGCGGTCTCTACCTCGTAGTCTTTGCTACACCATCGTAAGCACACCGCGCGGAGCACATCGGGCTCGACGTACCTGCCTCGGAGCGGGTTCAAATCGTAGAATGTGTTGTCGTCGTCGTGAATCGTGCACGGCTTTTCTTGTGCTAGCGCCGCGCCAGCCAGAGCGACCATGAACCACAGCGTCAACACCATCGTAAGCCTTGATGATGGTGGTATGTCGGTTACCTGAGTCGACCTCTCTAAGGGAGGTCTCCTACCGTCGGTGACACGACACCGCCACAGCCGATTTACACCGCGACTTTCGCAACGACGACGGCGATGGCTAGCGCACTGCTGCGTCGGCAACTTGTCACGCCAAATAAGCGCCTTTTGCGCTCGTTCTCGACCTCGTTACCACGATGCAGACCAGAACTGCAGTCGAACAGCTGGCAAAAGAATCCTTTTGACACCCACACCGTCGAGGACTTGCATGGCATGTCTGCTACAGAAATATTGGCAGAGACCGGCACGCGCGCGGACGCAAAGCTCAGACATTTCACCGGTGCGTTTCCGTCTTTGCGGTGTATTTTTTCTTGACGTGGACGACCGGGCGGACAGTCAACTTTGGGTACGGGTGTATTCTTCCATGTCGGGTTGCTACTTAGACTGTTCTCTAGCCCTCAACACCCTGCTGCTCACGGTGTGCTTCGCATGATCATGGAACTCAACGGGGAGGAAATCCTCCGGGTGGACCCAGTACGTCGTAGCCGACTTGCCCTCACTCGTCTTATACTCGCTCGCAGCACGTCGGTCTTCTTCACCGTGGTACCGAAAAACTGATCGAATATAAAACCTACACGCAAGCCCTCCCCTACTTTGACCGTCTCGACTATGTCTCCATGAGTTCGTTTCATTCCCTCATAACTTTCCCCACACTCATTTGTCGCAGTGACCAACGAACTCTGCTATACCCTAGCCGTCGAGAAACTACTCAATATTGAAGTCCCCGAACGTGCCAAATGGATTCGAACCATGTTTGGCGAAATCACTCGTGTCCTCAGTCGTACGTACAATCTCATCCTTTTCGAGCACCGGTCCCAACTCGTCCTTTTAGACCTTATGGCAATTCTCTCGCATGCTATGGACGTTGGCGCACTTACCCCCTTCCTGTGGGGCTTCGAAGAGCGTGAAAAACTGATGGAATTCTACGAGCGTGTCTCTGGCGCGCGTCTCCACGCCGCCTACGTCCGCCCTGGTGGTGTCGCGTTTGATCTGCCCCACGGTCTCCTCGAAGACATACACAAGTGGGCGACCCAGTTTAGCTCGCGCGTGGATGAGATCGAGGAGGTCGTGACCGGCAACAGGATATGGAAGGAGCGGACAATCGGCGTCGGCGTCGTGACGGCAAAGCAGGCGCTGGATTACAGCTTTACTGGAGTCATGTTGCGTGGTAGCGGGATCCCTTGGGATCTTAGAAAGATTCAACCGTACGACAAGTATGATGAGGTGAGTCGCCGGTACGTGCCCTCCGACGACGATAGTCGAACCATTTTGCTCCTAGGTCGAATTCGACGTGCCCGTCGGCAAGAATGGTGATTGCTACGACCGGTATCTGTGCAGGGTGCAGGAGTTCCGTGAGAGTTTGCGTATCATCCACCAGGTGCGTTTTCGTTCTCGTCTACTCTTTTTCATCTTTGACCAAGGTGTGACACCTTATGCGATAGTGTCTGAACAAGATGCCTACGGGCGTCGTCAAAGTCGATGACAACAAGCTCGTCCCCCCTCCCCGCGCGTCCATGAAGGAAAGCATGGAGGCTCTCATTCATCATTTCAAAGTATGCCTTACCCTCGACTTGAAATTCATCACTCACTTGGCGCGTGCGCTAGCTCTTCAGCGAGGGATACTCTGTACCGCCGGGCGAAACCTATAACGCGATCGAAGCACCCAAGGGCGAAATGGCCGTCTACCTCGTCTCGTACGTCTTCACCGTATTCCCGCGAACGAAACTCACGTTTGGCATCACGCAGGGATGGCACCAACCGCCCATACAGATGTAAGATCCGTGCCCCCGGATTTGCACACTTGGCAGGTGCCGACTTTATGATGAGACGTACGTCTGGCTCGCGTTCTTTTTTTTTTCGTTGCTCAGCGTTGACGTCCCTCTTCTTTCCTCTAGACGTAAGCACGCGCGACTTGTGCTCGAGTCCCCCCGCTGACCCGCACTTTTTTGACTAGCACATGCTCGCAGACGCTGTCGCCATCATTGGTACGATGGATCTCGTGTTTGGGTGCGTGATTCGTGGTTTTCGTAAGGGAATATGCTCACGCGCGTCCCTCGATCGCAGTGAGGTAGATCGGTAGGACCATAGATGTGTCGAAGTCGTTTGGATCCCAAATACAATCTTCCATCGACTGTCCCGTGCGCGTGAGAGCACAGTCGTCGGACGTGAACAAGGTACGTCGTGGGTCTGACGTGTTTAGGATGACTGGGCATACGCCAGGGTGCATTCGCGTTCGCTACTAACGGGTTCAGCTGAAGAAACCAGTAAAAGAACGATGTGCTGATGCGGTTTCAAAACAACAGTATCCTGGTCTGCAAATATCTGGAGTTAAATGCCTGCCCTTGGTCAACTTGATTCTAGCTATGAACCAGGTTTCCGTCCGCAGGTTTCACTTGGACAAAGCAGGGCTAACCGCCCTAAATGCGCTGAGAGACCCTGCATCCACCTCATTCTGATGTCACTTGCGCTCCAAAACTTCGCAAAGGATGGCCACCGCCATTGGCTGACTATATGAGTAACTGTCTGTGCTGAAGATTCGATGGCAGGTCTGTACTAGATGTGATACAATATTTAGCAAATTATGTGCTAGCCATAATTACGAAAGGTCACGATTATCCCGATAGGTAGGCCAGGTATCGTTCCCTCCTCAAACACGCTGATATATCTTCCTTCTTCCCGCCAGTTGTACGGTCCCTGTTCCGTTCCCGGGCCCCTTTGAACTCCACACTCTGCACGCATCCCTCCAACGCGATTCGCTAATCCTATAACGCGCCGGAAGCCACTCCTCGACCGTCTGTCCCGCACCGTACTGTCCCTCCAAGTCCACATCCCTCGCATCCTCCAGCCCCAACACCATCAGCGCGACCGCCCGCGAACACAACCACGCGTTCACCATGCCCTCGCTCGTATACCCCGCCGCAACCCACTCCCCAGGATCCGCCAGCCTCGCCGAGCGCTTCTCCGAGCGCACCCCCACCGCCGACCGCCGACCAGAAATCCCCCTCGGGATCCGGCCCACCCACGGAAACCCGTCCACAGACTCGCTCAACAGGCCGCTCCACAGCGCCTTGACTCGCCCCGCAGCCCACGGACTGCGCGCGGTGTCCCTCGCCTCGACGGCCTCCGCCCCCCAGTTGTGCGGCCCGAAATAGACGGGCAACGCCCCCGATACGTGCGCCGCGCTGTGCATGTCGTACATGCCCTTCGTGCCCGGCCGACACACCTCCGCATCCGTCTCTGGGAACGGCTCGCGTCCGCCGCCGAACATGAGCTCGTGCTCGCCGTCCGGGAGCTGCGTGAGGTAGTCGTAGTCCTTTTGCTCGGGGCTGTCGTAAAATATGTAGGCGCGGTGTCCGTGGTGCTTGCGCTCGGTGCCGTCGATCTCGATGGCGTCAAACTGGAGCGCCTTTCCGGGCCGCTGGGCGCTCATCGTCTCTCGGATTCTGTGCACGACGGCTGCGAGCTGGGGAACGAGCCCGCCGACCCACGCGTTCGTGAGATGTACCACATGAGAGGCGGTTATCCGGCCATGCGGCGTCGTCAAGGAATAGAACGGACGGTCGGGCGTGGGTTCCGCGATGGACGTGCACGGCGTCCGTGTGAACAGTTGAAAGCTGGGTAAAAAGACTGCGTGAGCCCAACGGCCAGCGCTGCGCGCACGTGACGCTCACGATTTCGGATACGCCTCCAAAAGCCGCGAAAGAATGGCCGTGATGAAGCGATAAGGATGTACCGCCCCCGCGCGCGTCGTGATGCACCCGATCGCTAGTGACGACAAATTGAACGTCTAGCGATATCCCCTCAGAAAAAGAGCGCAACCGAACAAGCGTCACACGCACCTCGCGCGCGTCCGCGCCTTCCCAAACGCGATACGTGCTCGCTTCTTGCGGCATATCTGCCATGTATATCCCCAGTTTCCGCTTGGCCTCTTCAAACACGGCCTCGTTGAAGAACACCTCGACCGAATCCACGCGCCGGCAGTCCGCGTCCGCAGCCTCCACCTCGGCGACTTGCGGCAACACGTCCAAGTGTGCCAATCGAAAGTGTATGATCTGCTGCGCGGCCACCTTGCCCAGGCTCTGCACCAAGTCTTCATAGTCGTGGAAGAGGGGTGGGTTGATGTGTCCGCCGTTTCTGGAAACGCGACTTTTGTTTAGGACGATCGACGCAACCGGACCCTAACCCACCTGCCAGTTGCCCCCGAGCATGTTTCTTGCGCCTCCAGCATGACGACCTGTAGCAGGTCGCTGTCACCATAACGTTGCTGGTACACGTCGAGCAGGGTGCGCGCAAAGGACGCGCCCGATATGCCAGATCCGATGATCACTACGTTGGGTGAACGACGAGACAGGTTCCGAGCGGAGCGCACGCACCAACGTCTGCATGCTCCGGGAGGGTATTGCTGGAGCGGTGGGTCGCGATGGCGGACGGGGGGTACGTCCAGAATGACTGCGTTGGTTCAGAAATGGGTATTGAATGACACGGATATGGTTCCGAGACACCACGTTTCTCGACGTGGACGTGACCTTGAGCCGGGTTGCTCTGGGGAGTGGGCTGAAGAAACGACACAAAGTTGCCCATCGTATGCTGGTCGTCCTAGTCGCTGATATGCCAAGCAACACAGGAGGTTGTTCAAGGAGAGAAGGGCGTAATAGCGAAACCGCCCTTGTCACAGGTATAAGTATATGGGCTCGAGCGGCCGAATTAGGACGTGGCTGCAGGCGCGCCTAACGTGCAGCCACGGTCACAAATTGGGCGAGCGATGACATTTATGAAGCCCGAGGGCGTGGTCTGGCGACAACCAAATTGGATATCGTAATCAGCGAATAATGTTTTATCGCGTTGGCGTGTGATAACAAACAAGCGCCCACCGATAGCCCGGAAGGAACTTGTTATCAATCCAAATAGCTAGTTCATTCATGATCTGTGAGAGGATTCCAAATCAAGCCCCACTCAAGTCTTGTTGAGAGCATCCAAGGACAATCCGAGTAATTATCACGGGAACTGGCCGGCACAAGTGTACCTGTTAGGTGTTGGCTGGCTGCAGCATGAAACTCGTTCCAACCTTCAACCTGATTCAACCTGAACCGCTGAGATTAAATCAAGAGAAAATCTATAAACGCAAAACCTGTGTAAACAAGTGAACAAAAATAGGACCGAGGACCGCTCAAGACGTCTCGTGGAAAACTTCGATGAGGTCCTTCTGGAACCGAGCGAGATACGATACCAATTCCTCGTCTGGAAGCGTCGAATACGTCAGTGCTTGCGTGAGTTGCGTGCGGAGCTGGCGTCGCCCACCGCCGAAAGAGACGTCAAGGATCTGTATCTCGGAACTATTGGAAAGGGCACGCACCTTGACGACGGCACGGCGACGCGCCGCCATGATGGTCGTTTGACTCTCTTCTTCCTTTCGGGCATGCAAATCTGCCAGAACGTTTGCCACTTTCCTACCTTCTTCGATAACATCGCTGGGCAAGTCGGCGAGTCGAGCAAGTTCGAGGCCTGACGAATTGCTATTCTAGCAACATGTCATCTTTTGATGTGAAAACCAACCATAATGGCCCATGTCCTCGGGGTGTCCGTCCATGATTCTACACTGAGTCAGTCTCACATGCACCAGAAAAAAAGAGGCCACTTGCTTGTACTTGAACACCATGCCAAGGCTAGACACCGATTGCCGCGTACGCTGAGAAAGACCTTCTATGCCAAATCTCTAAAAAATAAAACGAAAATCACCGACCTGAACGGAGAGGTGCAAACTAACAAAGATCAGATATTTATGCCAAGTTTGCCAGCGAAGTTCAACTCTTACTTCACCACACAAGGTTGTCGGGAGAGCGTGGTCGTCAATTCCTGGAAGTGGCTGAAGGAAAGGAAATAACGAAGACAATTTGAAGAGAAGAGAAACAGACGTTGCAAAAAATACGAAACACTGAGCGTGGCAGTCAGCAAAGTCGGATTTTAACCCCACACCTACCTTGATCCCGATGAGCTCTTCGGCAATCGCGTGTGCGATCCCAACGCCCTCACAAGGAGACGTGCCTCGACCTAGTTCATCCATGAGGACAAGTGTTTTCGGCGTCGCGAGCCCTATTTCCGGGATGAGTTTGACAACTTGGAAAAACAGTGCACCTCAAACCTAATATCATCGCCGAGCATGTCATCTCGTTCGCAAATGTGCTCAGGCTTTTCTCCATCTCATCGTCATTAGACAAACGCGTCAAAAGTGCGTCATGGATGCTATCCATGCGTGTCAGTCAGAGAGCACTCCCCCAATAAAGACTTCACCGAAAGCTTGCATAATCAGCCGGAACGAAGCAACCACTCATTGCCATGATGAGCAAGAGCCCGGTTTGACGGAGGTACGTACTCTTCCCTAAGCGCGGGTCAGGAAAGTGTTCGCTTTTTCCCCGTGGAACATGGCGCACCCGACATACTAGCAATAATCACCAAGTAATCCTCCCTCGAAGGAAAAGATTGCTTACTTTGGTCCTTGAATAATTTGAAAGTAAGACGCATCACAACAGTAGATGTCGTTTGCAACCAATGTCCCAGCAGCGTTTACGGTTTCAAGGATTGGGTGCCGGCCTGATTTGACCGCGAGCGTATCCGTAAACTCCGGACGGACTGTAGGCAGATGAGTAAATCGCTCTGGGCAGGATCACGAAAATCACCATAATTTCTCACTGCGAGTAGTTTGATCGGATCTTAGATACTGGAAGGCACGTTCATTACGGGAGATACTTACTGATGGAAACATGTGCAAAAGACCAGAGAAGGTCAATCAAAGCTACCTGTTATGATGTAAGTTAAAATAATAATCACGGCCACAAGGAAAAGAAATTCACCGCCTCGGATGCGGTGTACAGGGCGCCAGAGTATGACAAAATTTCAGCCACCAGCTCTTGGATAATCCTGCATATGTCATTCCAGATTCACTAGTGAATCGATTTCAACCAATACTCACTTATTACTGAGAATCAGCGTCTCCTCTAGCGCATCCTTCATCCGCGCGTTCAATTTCTTCTATAAAAAGCCATCGTGTAAGTATGCTAATTTTGGAGCAATGCAGGTTCTACGTTCCAATTCCATGGTCGAAAATAACCATCTTCCTTTTTGGGCCAAAACGTTTAGAAAGCCTTTCGGAGGCTCTCCTTCCAACTCGTCCTTTTTAAGTGCAAAGACGAAACCACTTTCTTTGTAGACCAATGTGATGGGTAATCCGTGCTTCTCGGATAGCACAGTGTTCAACTGGTAGATGTCGCCGACGTTTTCCTTATATGTCTCTCGCGCCACATCGAGGAGACGGTTGCGATTAGCCTAGAATTGATATGCAGATTGCCCGCCTAGATATAAAGATCCTCACCTTAACCGCATACACTCTGGCGTTGACAGTCGCGAGACCACCCTGGGCGTCATCACAAGATCAGTACACAAAGAGTCGCGCAAACAATAGATTTAGACCTTGTTGGAACCGATCGCGTCATTCAAGTGATCGCTGACGAGATCCGAGATGAGTGCAAGACGGTTGTCCGAGATCATCTAAAAAGGCGCAAAACACCGAACACTGGGGTCACATAGCCTAACATTGCCTACCTCTTTTATCAATTGCAAAAGACTCGATTTACTGTTTGCCAACGCCTTTCGAAGGAACGGCAGGCTACGAATGATGCTCTGAAGCGCGAGCATTTGAGAGACTCGAGCAGAGGCCGACTTGGCTGTACTTGACGGGCGAACATCAGACGTTGCAAGCTAGGTAAATGAAGGGTATAGACAAATGAGGTAGCAGAGACGGTGCCTCTCACCGATGATATGAGCTTATCAAAGTCCAACTTGTTGAGAAATTTGAGTGCATTGCGCAATTCAGAGAATCGGTCTTCGTTCTGTACGAGCTCTGCAGTACCAATTAGCACACATATGCACGGCGAGCAAGAACGACGTTCCTGCTACGGCTTCAAGGCGAGCATTAATAGCCTCGAAACCTGAGTAGTTGTCCGTATAGCTTCTAGTTAAGAGCACCCGCGGTTGACGTACCCGTCATCGGAGCCAAGATGGTCGTGCGCAATAAACGTGACGCCATCGCCGTAAACGTGTGGTTGAGAACCCTGGCCTCGCGGTCCCAACAAAGCCAGCGTCAGAAGGAATACGTCTTACCCGAAAAGCGTGTGCGACGACTTTTTGTGCAGCACGTTTTTAACAAGCTCCAGGTTCTTTGCCGTCTCGGGGTCGATCATCATCGTGCCCTCGACCGCCGCGTAGCATATACGCAGCGAACCGGCAGAAAATCGGATATTCAGTCGGTTCTCGGCATACTTGAACAGCGCGCACGCGGCAGAGAGGGCATAGTACCTATCGTGCATTGATCGTCAGCCAAACACGGGACGCCGGAGACGCATATATGCGCACTTGTCCGACACGGATACGAGCGTAGCTGCGCGCTCGTCGTTCTCGACGCACAATTGTGTAACAAAGTCCATTCCTGCCCGAATATAACCATGGGGTAGTTAAAATGGTGTTAGGGGGCTTACCTGCGCCATCGTTCCAGTACTTTCGCGCGACGGGTTCTACGGGTACGTCAGGAAATTGCTCCATGATATATTGCACCAGCAAGGAAGTCGTCGGTGGTTTCTTCCCGCCCGATGCCAGCGTCGCGTCCGTAGCCGCGATGAACGTGTCCGGAACGAGCACGAGTGAGGGGTAATGGATGTGCATCTGATGCAGCGTCCTGGTGTACGTCGGACAATCTGCCAGCTTTGGTACGGCCCAGGTCAGGTCCGGAAATGTAACGAGTAGAACATTAACCAACCTGCACGAGCACGACGCGCCCGGTATCCTTGTCCATCGCCGCGATGCCCACCTCGTGCGCGACGCCACGGCCTTCGAGCAGGGCGATGACAAAACTGCCTTCGTGTCTTGTCGATGTGACAGTCTGCGGACGCGCGGTTCCCGGACGCGTCGTCGCAGACCGCGACTGCACTGTCCGTGGGCGGGTTGTATTGCTCGTAGGACGCGACAGGCCTGAGAGGGGGCGGAATGAGGATGTCGATGCCATTCGCACCATTACCTAGTAATGCCACCTTCCTGGAGGTGAAATAGTATCGTCGCGTAATTACCTCATAACCTGCTCGCCAACCAAAAACGGCAAGTCATCCCGGAGGTATCTAATTTCCCCTATTTACTAAGTTGAAAGAAATACAAAGCTCCGTTGCTCAAAAGCGTACACTGTACACCGTGTTCATACCTACAGGCAAGCGCACGTCCGAGGGTTTGTAAGTAACGTAGACTGCATCGTGCGTAATTTGTAGACATGAGATCTCAGACAGCAACCGCTCGTCATCAAAATCGGTCAACCGACAGATGGTCACACCAGGTGTGGGCGGGCGGTCGGCGGTCGTGCGCGAAAAGTCGATATCCGGAGAGACGACATAGATACCTTTTGCCTAGAAAACAATAAACAAACCGGGGGACTTGTAGCGCACACCGTTACACGTACTGTAGCGACGGCCAGTTTTCCATTTCGACTGCCCACGGCTAGATAGCACGCTATGTTTTCGTCTGCGGGTGATGATTGAAAGTTGAGCATGATACCAGTGTTTTGATGGTTGTATCTGGATTGAAAGAGACGTTGAAAACGAGGAAGTATGACTAGTTTTCCGTTTGCAGTAAGGATTGCGAGACCGTTCCCTGATGCTGATACGTGACCTGGAGACAAAACGCCATCAGAGGTTCCCAACTTCGCCGCCCAAAGTGAAAGCAGTTACATGCAATAAATGAGCCGGGAGGAGAGGCTTGAGCGTGATCGTCGAAACGAAGTATTTGAGGATCTACGGTGGTTGTTGCTGAGTCCGACCCATGCGGTCGTACGTCCCAGCTTGTACCAGGTAGATCGGACGCGGATAACTGGTAGAGCAAGGTGCCACTTTCCTTTGCAAAGATGCGCAACCCATCTTGACAGCAGATGAACACATATAGGTCATTGACCTCGGCGTATCTGGTGCCGGCCATTCGGACGCCGTGATGGGGTCGTCGGATATCACGAATGGTCGACACCAACTGCATTGTCGTGATATCCCAGACGTAGGCATTGTTCACTGCCACGCCCAGCAAGTTTGGGTAGGAAAGGCGGAGCCAACGACAAGAGTCGGGCATACGGAGGAGTGCCCATGCGGTGAAATGCCCCCGACGATTCCCGGGTGAACGATACTTCTCCTCCGCTTGCGCAGACGCATCGTCCATCATTTTGTCCGGGGGTGATATCTCTGATGGTGAACCGCCCCCTGCGTCAATGGTATGTCTCCAGACTTCCTTGCAATTGTCGTGGCGGTTGAAAACCATATACCCCCCATCATACTCTACATGCACGTAGATATCAACGTGGGTCTGGCGGTGATGTATATGTGTCAGTTAATTTGGTCTGAAAGGAGGGCTGACCCGAGGAAGTGCCCACAAGACCCGATTGCTTTGGATGTCAGACACGCAGAGGCCGCCCAACTGTGCGGTCGTGATGACAAAATCACGTTCATAATCGACTTGTATGCGATGCACCATTGGGCCCGTCGCTGTTAGTTCTTGAACGACAGCCGGTGCTTTACCCCGCCATCCTCGATCGATCTCTAGTTGTCTCCTGCCTGTACATAGATAAGTTGATCAGCATTGGATGAGTGTCTAAACGAGAGGCAGTGACGGACAATAAACTTTCCAGTCGGTGATGACCGCCTCTGCACCGCTAAAGGGCTGATCTCTGTCGACGAAACGGTGGAGTAACGCGGCATTTCTGTATACGGCGTGTTCGTTGGTTATGATCAAGGTATGCCAGTCGCGCGACACGAGATTTATGCAGTACAGTGCATGTAGAGGAAGGTTTGATATTGTTTTCAAAGCAAGCTCCACTGGGAAAAGTTGCAACATCGTGAATGAGGGCAAGGAATATTCGCAAACTCAACAACTTGAAGCCATGTCCTCCAAAAGGAAACCCCGACGTAACTGCCAACAAACCAAGGCACTAGTGAACTACACCGACTCCGTCATTCGCGCCGACTTGCCCACTATATGAGCAGAGAGATGCTGTAGAGCGTCGTCAAAGCTCGGCCGAAATGCCAACGACCCGGACTCGGGGTTGCTGTTCCAAACTTCCGCTTGTACGTGTCCAATGATAGTGTTTGCACACAGCTGCCAGTTCTGTCATTGAATGCCAGAGCGCCCGTGAATCGCTGGCCTGCGGGATTATTTCACGCTAACCACGTCGACTATCCCTGAATCACCAATCGTTCCACATTTCGCACTCGCGAATTACCCTCATTGTTCCTTTCGGATATGCTGATTCTGTTAACGTACTTCGCAAAGTCTTCTACACCCGCATTACATACCTCGCCACCCGCACATGGTACGTACATGGTGAGTCAATCTATCCATTTCTTGCCTATGAAGAATATGACCTCGTGCACACGTGCTTGCCGCCATCAGTTCATATGGACCATCTGATATAATCAAGGACCATGCGGCATACTTGCGGTGCTATAATCTCGCCGAATCCTCCTGCACGAGTAGTTGTCTCTACCATCATGTCACCGGTGAACTCAGTCCCATCTGAGAGAAGAGTACGTAACAATTGGTCTTTGAAAGCGCATTCTAAGCTTTGTCAGGCGATCTTTGAAGAATTTGTGTATAACCGTTTGCCGCGACACTTGCTTCACATCCGAGTCAAGACGGAGGAACACGGGACCGAAAATTTGGAAATTGAGACTATTTCTGCCTCACGCCTCCCTTCGATCTTCGAATCGGAACTAGGCGACATACTTCGTGTTGACAAAAACCCGGAGATGTCGAAGAAAGAGTTGACGGACAAGCTCGCGAGATTGCTGAGGTTCGCGATATTTTCTCATCGGTGGTTCCAAGAAGGAGAGCCCTCTTTCCACGCTATCGATTCCCGCCGTCCATTCACCAAAGGATACCACAAGTTGATCAATTTTTGCCAACGAGCCGCACAGTTTGGATGTAGGCTTGCTTGGTCTGACACCTGTTGTATCGATAAAACCAGTAGTGCGGAACTGGACGAGGCGATCAGGTCCATGTTTCGTTGGTATCGTCTGGCACACGTTTGCATCGTGTATCTTTCAGATGCGGCGAGCATTGATGGATTGGAGAAGGACGTGTGGTTCACGCGAGGGTGGACATTGCAGGAACTCCTTGCGCCCACGAGGATGAAGTTTTATGCCAAGGACTGGGACGAACTTCTTACAATAGTGGATAACGACAAGGATGACAAAATTTTCATGAGGAGGGTATCACGCATTACAAACATCCCAATCAATGACCTGCGCGACTTCCAACCTGGGACAAACCGGATCCGGGAAAGAATGTCATGGGCATCGAAGAGGACAACGACGCGAACGGAGGACATTGCCTACTCTCTCATTGGTATCTTTGATGTCAATCTGCCGATCGCATACGGGGAGGGGACCTGGGCATTCCATCGACTCATGGAGGTCATCTTACTTCGATGCGATGAGTGGGGCATCTTTGCGTGGGCGGGATCACCTTCCACGCACCACGGCCGGACGAGCGCAATACCTCACTCACCTGCATGCTACCACCTCATCGATGTCGAGCGTTTCCCAGACGAGATTGAATGTACCCATGGGGATACTACTTTCACGCTATCCCGTCAAGGGTTATTGCTGTGCGTCATGGTCGTTATTGGGGATGTGAAACACAAGGTGGATGGGCATGATAAGCATGGATACGAGTTCATCGCCAAGCCAAATTACGTTGGCCCCGCGTTTACATCAGTCCACGTTCGTTCGTCCAACTTGAATCGTGTGCGTGCCGAGGGGGAGGAATGGGCAATTGGCATCTTAAACTATCGTGCGGTCGAGCCAATCGGTGATTTTGGCAAGATCGAAGGGGGAAGATCCTATGTATGTTTTCTTCTTCGACGGTTTAAGGATACATGGGTGAGAGAGCCCACTGACAAAATTCTCATTGTGGATACCTTGTTTGAGGGAGAAAGTAGGGAAGAAGTCCAGAGATTGTGGTTGTAAATTGGCCTCGCAACTCTTGATCGGCTTTCGTGGCGTGTCCACGCGCATGGTGGCAGTAGGCTAAGGCCCATATCTTCTTGTGACGTTTTCATATCATCCAAGTCCTCCGACGTTCCATTCTACTCGTCGAGGCGGACATCACACGTTCCACCTACTATAATGATAGCTGACGTCGTTAGCCGTATGTTTACGTGGAAAGAGAACGTTGACCATCATTTTTTAAGTAAACCTTATTTATTTGAGTCTTCGCCTTGTATTTGATGTTTCACGGCATAGGCCCTTTTGCTCGGATGTTTTGCAAGATAACAACATTTTGTTGTTCTCGGACTGTACCGAGTTTATATGAAGGGAAACGAGTCGCTGGTATCTGTCACATGACGGAACAAGGTCGGCTCATTCATTTTATGAGGCACGTGGACCTCCGATTACTCTGGAGATCCAACCGTTGGATAACACTGATGGCAGCATTGCTTCAGAGTCTGGTTGATCTCGGCATCGAAGTGACTATCATCGCATTGACCGATCTAAAGGGCTTTGTGGGTTATCTAGCATCCTCTACAGTGATTTTGGCTGTCTATGCAGCGTCCGCCCTATTCCCACAAGACGTGCTCCGCCGACTTGATGTCGACCGGAGTTAGCTTATAATTCTAGTCGTTTTGAGGAGCCGCAAAACTTTCATCACCCCCCTCGTTCTTTACGAACTGTACTCTTTTGACATACCCGTCATAGACCATGGCTGCTAACCTAGAGGCAGCTGTTATGGGGATTCGCTTGAACGACTACGTTTCTCGTACGAATTGGTCACCGCGGTTTACTTATTTACGTCACTGACAATCCTAGTTGTGGTCCCAACTGCAGTCGGATATGATTATAGTAAGCAAAACATACCCTTTCCCCCCCTTTCACGTTGATGACATCTTCGCCAGTACTCACACTCGCCGATGAGGTATGTTTCATGTTCGTCAGGAAGAAAGACGAGCCATCGGCTGAAAACTTGACACTGACAGATTGAATATATTTGGGTCAGTAGATACTTCCCCACGGCACGTCACTTGCTCACAACTAAACAATACGCTTATCATGACTGAAGAACAAGCCATGGACCTGGGTTACTATGCTATTTGTTATCGTATGTATCTTGCCATTTTCAGGCACTGCACCGCAATATGGCTGGCCTTTGTTAACATTACTTCTAGGCCCGTTACTCCGGCCTGTGCCTAGTTATGTATGTCTACTCCTGTCGTTCGAACATACCTGTCAACTCCTGATTGGTTTACCAGGATAGATTCCTTGAGTACGTTAAGACTCAGACATCTTCGTTTTTCTCGCTGACTCGACTGGATCAAAGATGGGAGTTCATTTGTACCTGGTCCTGTAAAGGTAAATTCTTCTTACCATTAAGAAGATAACTCCAGAACTCAACGTTTGGTAGATGTGGTGTATCATAATTACTGATATCTTCAACAAGTGACCCTGATACAATATATAGTTGTAAGTACCTCTAACAATTTGGTGCTCCATTGTTTGCTTTATTGAAAAAAACTCCCAAGGTGGAATCTTTGATATATGCGCCACATGGGCTCGGGCGATATTTTTTGGCGCCGCAGAATGTGCGGGTTCCATTTCACGTTGTGGTGCTGGTCGACTGATGAGTCCAGTGCTGATGATCCTCCGTGTATGGGCAATCTACAATCGATCAAGACTGGTTCTTCGAACTCTCCTTGCTCTCTACACCATCGAATGCCTCCTATATCTGACCTCATGTATTAGAGGAATAAGTTCGATTATGTCCACTGGTATGTGAGGTTTTATGTTTTTATGCTGTATGGATATATATGAACATATTGATTGCAGAGGCTGTTGATGAAGTACTCGATCTTTCCTTCTGTTATAATGTGTCCAATTCTCCCACATGGTCCAAGTTCACGCCTACGAGAGACATCGTGCAGATCGCCCTCGGGACACTGATGTGTCTGCTTGTCATTATTAAATTCATCTGGGAGGCACTTCAAACATACAAAGTGACAGGGTGTTTTTATTTGGGCAGATACATGAACCTCCTTGTGCTGGAAGGCATGATCTACTTCCTTACGTATGACATGTTCCAACAGTTCTTCTGCTTTTCGCGAAACGCTGATATGTTATGGATAGCATCTTAACATTAGCGCTCATCAACCTATTGAACTACATGGGATTCATTTCAATGGAGGGATGGGAAATGATGATTGGGATAGTGGATATAGTGCCTCCCTTCGTGCTAGTCCCGCGATTCGTGTTGAACCTGCGGGCGCTTTACGCACGTGATTCAAAAAGGAAACATGGCAGCGAGATCGACACCGCATTCGGACTTGGATCCTCTGCAACCGCATATGGCGCTGCCACGAGCGTGATCATGTTCGCGGACGCTCATGGCGAGCAAAAGGAGGGGTCGGAAGAGGATGGAGAGACGGAGACCGAAGGGAGGGGAGGATCGTCATGTCCATTGTGAAGTGTGATCGAGTGCCAGTGTTCGTGTATCGTTGTATGAAGTGTGTTCCACTTGGATGTAGTCCTCCCGACGGTCTTGGAAGTTGCTCAAAATCAACCAACTTGCTTTCTCGTCCTTGATATTTTTCAAACCAGTGCCAGTGCCAGCCGAGTAGAGCGGCGGGCAATCTATTATTTTTGGGTTGGCGACAAACAAATGAATGATGACTTGCCTTCAAGTTCCAGCACCATGGCGCTAACGACATCTCATGCAGCTAATGCGGTGACCGATCTGGATGTCACGGTCGATATCAAACATGTGGTTTAGCTGCCAAGGCCTTTGTTCATCTGGTAGCTTGGTGTCTGCCACAGTATTCAAGTTCTTGTTCCCGTGTATTATATTGTGCTCGCATTGTGCATGCATGACGCGCGATGCCCGTACTAACTCTCCGCCAGCCTGAAACGTTTAAACCTGCTTATCTCTGCATCGAATTTCCCACTCCTGCCTTGAGGGCTTCCAGGATCTCATTAATACACAGCATTATTGCCAGCGATTCGTCCATGCTCAAGCGCTCACGCCCCAACTTGGTCTCACTGTCCAAATTCAATAAAATTTATCGGGCCAAGAGAAGAACCAATGCCACCATTGCTGTGTTCATTGATGCTGCGACAGATAATATCATCACAGAAAAACAACAGAAGCATGCTAATCCCATGTATGGTATTACAATAGTTTGCAACGATACAAACTATGGCCCACTGAAATTCGGGAACAAAGGCACGCCTTCGGGGCTGCTCGTTGCGGCCAAATCACTGCTTGCCATTCCAATTGCACGCTCTGCTGCAACAAATAGTACAACACTCCTTAACCATTCGCTCTGAGATCGCATTCATTTGTCCTGTATCTATCGCTATGCAGACATCCGACTCGGATGTATGTGTCAGTGATTGCCAATTTTTAATCCATTTCCTCATGTGACATTTTCATAACACCCAGGTCTTCTGATGTTCCACTGTACTCATTGAGGTGAACATCACACATTCCACCTATTATAAGGATAGCTGACGTCTCTGGCTGTATGTTTACGTGGAAAGAGAACATTGACCATCATTTTTAAGTAAACTTTATTTATTTGTGTCTTTGCCTTGTATTTGATTTTTCACAGCATGGGCCCTTTTGCATGCAAGATAACAACTTTTTGTTGTTCTTGGACTGTACTGAATTTATATGAAGGGAAACGAGTCACTGATATTTGCCACATGACGGAACATTGTAGGTCAGCTCATTCATTTTATGAGGCATGTGGACCTCCAATTACTCTGGAGATCCAACTGTTGGATAGCTGTGATGGCAGCATTGCCTCAGTCTGGTCTATCTCAACATCGAAGTGACTAACATTGCATTGATTGATCTAGAGGACTGGTGATATCTGGTGGGTTATCTAGCATCATCTGCAGCAATTTCGGTTGTCTGGTGGCAGCCCATGGCAAAATGGCCACAGCCCTTATCTGGACTTGGTGCACTTAGTCGCCAAGAAAAAAGTGACCAAAGTATCAGCACCGATTGGCTCGCCTGCACTCAAATGAATGGAGCTGCTGAGAGATGCCATACATAAGGGACTCTCAACCTGTGGATATGTTAACAAAAAAAACCTCAATGTCACTGAAAAATTGCTGACTAATTAAGTTGGATTACCACCTTGCACCGGGGGGATCTGGCTGGCTGCAGGTCTGCCTCACTGTTTCCTCATGGCACTGGCCTAAGAGCCTGTACAGCACACATTTTGTTAATGATAACAGGTTTGTTTGTGTTTGTACACCACCTTATGTTTCAAGTGGAGATCGAATCAGCAAGCAAGTGCAAGGCAGCATGGCACCAATGTTGTGTCTTAGAGCTGGTATGTCCTCATTGTTCACTTCGTTCAGCCCGCATCTGGGTGGTATCATTTCTACCCCCAGCTTGGCCATTGGATCCCAAAAAAAATATGTCACCCATATCATCACTGTTACAATTCACTTCTTTTCACTTCTTCATTGATACTGTTGCGAGTATGCGTGTTACATACACAGGAAGGTCTCTCACATACCTGGGTTGGTTGGGCTTTAGGAGCTTACAATGGGTGATGGTGGTATCGAGTAAGGAATTGATTAGAACTCAGCTCTGCTGAATCCGAAAGTAAATACAGGTGATGTGTGAACTGATTACTATGTATGTAACACAGAGTCTGTTCAACACTCCCCCTTGCTAAGTATATGGTAGATATGTAAAGCATTAAAATGGAGGGCAGTACTTTTACTTGGTGGAGTTAAACTCCAGTCTGAGCTGGGAGCGGAATTCATTGAACTTGATGCATCCAAGGTTCTTAGTGAACATATCAGTGGGATTGTCAGTCCCAGGGATATAGAAGAGCTCCACTAGCTTGTGGACCATGACTGCATCACAGATAAAATGGTATTTTACATGAATGTGTTTGTTGCGCTTTTCAGTCACAGGGTTTTGCGCAATGAATAAACTACCCTGGTTGTTGCCACAGATGGGGATAGGTTTCAGCTTGTAGCCGAGCTCACCCATCATCTCATGGATCCACATGCATTGACATGAGCAATCACTCAGTGCCATATATTCTGCTTTGGTAGAAGAGATGGTGGTGGTTTTTTGTAAGTGTGAATTCCACAAAAACACACCATCGGCCATCTTAAGATAGAAGCTGGTTTGAGAGTGTGCAGTATTAACGTCCTGTGCCCAATCCGAATCAGTACAGGCAAGAATGCCTTTTCCGGAGGAACCATTATACAATAGGGAGTAATCCCTGGTTCCAATAAGGTACCAGCAGATGTACAGAGCTCTGTTGAGATGTTCCTGTGATGGGTTGGCTGACATGCATGCTAGTTGGGTAACTGCATATGCAATGTCTGGATGGGTGCTGATCATAAGATACAGCAACAAGCTGATCATGGTCTGAAAACGCATCTGTAATTCATGTTGGACCGGTGCATTGTTCTTCACTGGGTAATAATCCTGTGGGAGAGGGGTAGGTGTGGATTTGGCATTGGTCATGTCGCATTGTTCAAGCACCTTGTTGAGGTAATCCTTTTGGTCGATTTGGATGTTACGACCTTCTTGACAAATGTTCATTCAGAGGAATTCGGATGGCTCTCCGAGATCATGACATTCCCACTTCTTCATGAATGCAGCCTTGATCTTGTCTACAAAGATCTTGTTGGGGCTGCAGAAGAGGGCATTGTCTACGTAGACTATCACTAGACAGATGTCTTTGCCTTTGTGATAAATGAAAAGTCTGGCATCGGTTTTTAATCATTTGAAGCCAAGTTCCACCATGGATGCATCAAGTGCTTTCCACCAGGCTAAGCCAGCTTGCTTGAGTCCATAAAGTGCATGCAATAGGTGGAGGACTTTTCCTTTTTGGTCGGGAGGCATGAACCCCTCAGGAAATTCCATGTAGATCTCCTCTTCCAGTTTACCATAAAGGTATGCAGAGCATACATCAAGCCTGGAAATGT
The DNA here is from genome assembly GCA_038089675.1 of Boletales sp. KT-2023b. Lineage (NCBI taxonomy): Eukaryota > Fungi > Basidiomycota > Agaricomycetes > Boletales > Boletales sp. KT-2023b. The sequence goes on along the minus strand of JBBPLE010000325.1, from coordinate 9,155 downwards.
GCAATCCTTCCAAGGCTGAGAGGGTGAACATACATCACACAGTCTCGAAACGTACAACTGGGGAAAAGACTTTGTCAAAGTCTAACCTTTCAACCTGGCTAAAGCCTTTGGCTACCAGGCAGGCTCTTTTACGACCATCCAACTTTTGATTGAAGACCCATCAGTTTTTAATCACCTTGCAGTGTTGTGGGTGTGAAACTACTTTGTAGACCTTGCAGTCCTTCAGCATTTGTAGCTGATCCTCACAGGCTTTAAGCTAATCCTTTTGCTCCAATTTAGGAAGCTTCTGGATGTCGCAGAATGTCCACTTGTGTAGGTTAGGGGATGCCCCAAAAGTGGAATTGTGTGGGATAGCGTGATCACAGAGGTACAAAACCAAAGCATCTCCCCCTTCCTGTGTGAGATGGTCAACATCATCCTCAGAAGTAGGAGATGGGGGGAGTCCACCAGGGACTGCAGGTGAGTCTGGAACTGAATCTGGGACTCAGGACAGGCCAGCTTTGCCAGTAAGGTCCTTCCAGCATGACTCACTTTCAAGGTCCCAGAGCTGCTGAAGTGGATGACAGCGCTCTCCAAAAATGTTTCCAGGGCATGTCAGGGGGTTACGGAGATGCTCACTACACCTTGGGATAGGCAGGGGATCAGTTGGTGGTGGTCTGTGTGACAGAGGTGTCACTGGAGGGGGGGCTGGACTGGGTGTCCGGGTGCGAGGAGTGGGAGATGGAGATGAAGATCTCAACGTACTCAGGCTCGGCAATGATGAAGGAGAGGGCGAATTCCTTGAATCCGAGCTGGACTCTTCACTGGAACTGGGTTCCAACTCGGAACTCTCATCAGAACCAGTGGGAGCCGGGACTGGAACTTCTGGAACCTCATCATGGGTATGAGTTGGTTCTGGGGGACCCGCATGGGGATGGTGTGGAGCAGATCAAGAGCATCTCAGGAAGAGAGTCTTGTTGAAGATTGCATGTGCTGATGTAACGATGGCATTTGTTGGTGACATAAATATAAAGTTTGAGTCACTACCAGGGGCAATACCCAAGTAGATCATCAACTGCAATCTCAGCTGTAGCTTTCTGCCACAGCGTTCTGCAGGAATGTGCACATAGGCACCACAACCAAATACCTGAAGGTGATCAACGGATGGTTTCTCCCCATTAAGTAATGTCAGGGGGGTATCCCATTTCAGCTGAAGCTGTGGGGTCCAGTTATAAACATGGGTTGTGTGGAGCAGAGCCCATTCCCAGTAGGAGGGAGGTAGGCAAGCATGTAACTGCATAGCCTGTGCCTTGTCCATTAATATACAGATTAGGCGTTCCGCATGCCTGTTCTGCTGGTGTGCATATGAGGCAGACTGTTGGATATTGACTCCATTGTCCTTCAGGAAATCCTGAAATGTGCCGGAGGTATATTCGCCTCCAGCATCAGAGCACCAGTGTTTTATCACAGCATTGTACTGATTGCAGACAAATGCAAATCATTGTTTGGTTGCACAAAGTGTTTGATCCTTGGACCTTATCAAGGTGGTCCAGGCCATTGATATAAAGTCATCATAAAAGACGACTGCATACTTATATTTTGAGTAAGACACTACCTCAAAGGACTTTAAGTCCAAGTGGATCAACTCAAAGGGAGTGGTTGCCCACGTCTCACTAAGAGGAAAGGGATGATTTGGCTGTTTGCTGAGCTGGCACCCTTGGCAGAGGCCAGTCTTAGATGGGATCTTCACATTGGGAAAACCCTTCAGGTGCTTTTTAGTGTGCCTGATGACATCAGGGGACGAGTGTCTGAGACATTGGTGCATGAGTTCATACTCAATCTCAGAGGCGAGTGACGACATGCTGGAGGGCACATCATCGGGGAAGATGGGTTTGGCATGAAGCCAATACATGGTTTGTCCACCATGACTGTGGAACTCCAAATAAGCTTCCTTGAAGCACTGGTCCCAGATAGTTAAGTACCCGGGCCTGGCACGAAGCATGAGGCAGGTGTTCTGCAATAAAGTGCCTATTGACACTAGTCGAACAGCACATGAGGGCATGTGCATGATGGGTGATAGGCAGCATATGTGGTTGCCAAACCTTAGCAAAATGGTGCCTCTACCTATAATAGGTGATTGGCCATTGGTGGTGGAAGCCCATTGGGGCTGGTCAAACTTCTGATACTCGACGAAGTCAGAGCAATCAGGTGAAAAATGAGCCGAAGCTCCTGAGTCAAGCAGCCACATGTCTGATGGGACCTTGTGGTTGTGTGCTTTTTCCTTTCCTTTGCTGTCCTTACTGCATGTATCACACTGTGCAAATTCATGTGTAGCAGATTTATTAGAACTATCTACTACAGGGAACACGTATATATGATTTACCTGTGGCAAATTTAATTGCTCATCAGTACCTGATGTAGATGGGAGAGGGAATATGCACTGTGATGTGGACTCCATAAAGAAGCCCTCAATGTATTCATCATAGGCATCTTTGCCTAGACTGACAACATCCTCATCAACCTCCATGATACCTGTTGTCTTGGCTAGCAGGACTTCTGCAATCTGTTGGGAAAGCAGGGCAGAGAGGCAGTTGGAGAGGGATTGCTCTGTGTGAGCATGCTTGGAGTGGCAGGATGCAACTGGTTCAAGGTTGTGGAGAGTAGAGGAGGTCGTGGGGACCTTGAGGCATTGTGTGAGGGAAACAGTTTCCTGGGTTAGAGGAAATGCAGGTGGCCCATAGTGGGTCATGCTGGGCATGTGCACATTGCAGTGGAGGTCAGGGATGGGCGACGTGAATGTGGTGGCAGCAGGGGTAATGACGGCGGTGGAGGCAAAGGCAAAGGAGGCTGAGGCTTGTGCAGCCTCTGCCTGCTTCTTCTCCTTGCAGGTCTTCTTCTTCTCCTTGCATTTTTCTTTGCCCTTTTCAGAGCGGTTACCCTTCTGTGCTTTTTGGTTGGTATTCCCCTTGGAAGAGGAACCACCTTGTTGTGTCTGCTGCTGCTGGGAGAACTGGGGTTCCCCCTGCTGCCATTTGATGGTGCTGACTTTGTTGGCCTGTTGAGGCCAGGAGTCCTTGGTGGGACAGCACTGCACATACGTTTGCCATGACACTTCTACTTGTCAGGAGATTTCTTCAATGGTGGGGACTATCTTGACAACTATGCCTGCCGAGTTTGTCTCAGGCTTGGCAGTGGCGATTGCGGCAGCGATGTGGTCGGCATACTTCAGGGTCTTGGAGATCACGATCAACAACTTGATTTTGTCATCGACTGGGTACCTGAAGTCAGATAGCCAGGAGAAGAGTGTGTCGAGCTTTGAAAAAGCCAACATGGGCGAGTTGTTGTTGGGGATGGTGAGACCCATAAGGGCCTTAAACTCTGTTATGGCAGAGGAGACAGTCGGATTGTCGAAGCATTTCTCAAGTTCAATGAGGATATTTTCAGCATGGTCACCAAAGTCGATGCTGCACTCGTAAACGTGGCGTTTGCAAGTGAGTGCGATTGCGCCAGTGGCCTTGTCATTGTCCTTGTCCCAGTCCTCCTGCTTCTCTTCAGTGTGACATACTTCGTCAGCCAGAGGAGTGTAGGCAGCTTGGGTGATGTGCCCAGTGCTGCTGTCCTTGATCTCTGGGAGAGCTACAGGGATGGTGGGTCAGAGCCTCATGATGTGGGAGTAGACCCTGATGGAACAAAGGTAGTCATCCATCTGGGACCACCAGGCACGATAGTTCGTGCCATTGAGCTTGACGATGGTGGAGAGGGAGGTGGAAGACATGGTGAGGGTCTGGCAGGGGTAAACATTAGCATGGGTACCTTAAACGATGGAGTGAAAGGGACAGGGTAAACTGCGTCGCTGAATGTCCAGAGCCCAAAAACTCAGGGGACATAGTCTCCCCTTGTTTTGAGATGAAGAGCAGCTGCTCTGCGTGGCTTTCACTTTGCAGAGCATTCGGTGGAACTTAATCTGCATGAACAGCTCAAACATTCACCATTTGGGGGTGGAACTTAATCTGCACCCCAAAGGCACCCGAATGGTGGGTGGAACTGAATCCACACCGACCAACTGTCAGGTAAGGATGAGAGAGTGGGTATCCTGCATTAAACACTGGATGGCCACTCAGGGCTCATAACCTGTTGCAAGTACATGTGTTACATACATGGGAAGGTCTCTCACATACTTGGGTTGGTTGGGCTTTAGGAGCTTACAATGGGTGATGGTGGTATTGAGTAAGGAATTGATTAGAACTCAGCTCTGCTGAATCCAAAAGTAAATACATGTGATGTGTGAACTAATTACTATGTGTGTAACACAGAGTCCATTCAACAGATATGATAAGCCAGCCTGACCTGGTACCCCTTTCTCTTTCTTTAGAGTGTTCTAGAACATGCAATGTGTTTGTCACACATCTTTCATTTCCACTTTTCTATTCTTGTTATCTACGCTTCTATTTCTCATAGAAGGTTCTATCTTCTTTTGCTTAGTAACAAACCTTCCATGACCTTCTATTAGTTTCCATTCTTCGCAGTACTTAAGCCATCACTCTACTCGATGTATCCTTAGCTTAGTCCTGCTCAATCATACCTTTGATCTCCTCGAATCCTTGAACTCCTTCATCAACCTTATCGTTGGACGATTCTCTTGAACCCCTTCGTCAACCTCATCGTTGGGTGATTCTCTTGAACCCCTTTGTTGACCTCATCATTGGACAACCCCTTTAACCTTCTGCTAAGTTCTCTTAGCCGAATACCTTGAACCCTTGACCCATAACTAGTTCTTTGAGCCTATGCTCATTCCTACCCAGACCAAGCATAACAATCACTCTCATCAATACATTGCTATGCATCCTACTCGATGTTTTATCTGGAATCAACACTACCTGCATGTCCTACCATACATCTGCTCTTTCTGGCCATCAGTGGGTACTTGAACTTATCTCCGGTCATCTGGATCGCATCCACACAGAACTTGGATTGACAAAGGAAATGTTCCTTGAGCTTGTTGAGGAACTGTGTCTGATCGGGCTTGATGACTCACAAAATGTGATGCTTGAAGAACAGGTTGCAATTTTTCTTTACACTTGTGTGACTGGCCTCACCTCCTGGCATGTTGGAGAATGTTTTCAACAATTGAACATTACAATCACCAAGTAAGTTCCTAGTGTTCACATGTAGCATCTGACTGATTATGCAGCAGATACTTCAAACAGATCCTCCTCATTCTATCTAGCACTCTGTTCTACATGAAATTCGTCACCTTTCCGACCGGAGAATTCATCTCTCCCAAAATCTGCAACAAACCAAAATTCTGGCCATATTTTCGTGATGCTATTGGTGCAATCAATGGAATGCACATTGCTGCTACTGCTCCGGTTGACATCCGTGGACAATACCACAATCAAAAGGGGTTCCTGTCACAAAATGTCCTCTTCGTCTGCGACTTCGACATGAAATTCACCTATTCACTCACTGGCTGGGAGGGATCTGCAATGGACGCATGTGTCTACGATGATGCAATCAAGCACGATCTTCAAATTTCACATGGAAAGTACCTGCTAGCTGATGCTGGGTACCCACTTCACCCACAACTTCTCATGCCATATTGCCATGTACACTACCACCTTGCTGAATGGGCTCAAGGTAATCTAAAGTAGGTGTTCTATTATTTTCAATGTCTCTGGACTTACATATCCTCTCAGGCCAAAAAACAAAGAAGAACTATTCAACCTATGACACGCCTCTGCTCACAATGTTATTGAATGTATTTTTGGCATTCTGAAATGACATTTCAGGATCCTGCTCCTCCCACTCAAATATTCTCTTGAAATTCAAGCCCAGCTTCCAGCAGCACTTGCTGCCCTCTACAATTTCACACACCACAATGACCCGATCATCTTTCAATGCACTGGAAGCCATCATGGCATTGGCCAAGATGGCATTGCCAATGTTGATTGTGAGGCAGACAATGAGGATGATGAAGCTGCTGAAGCTGATGAAGGCGATGAAGCTGATGAGGTTGAAGTTGATTGCACAGTCACACAAGAATGCAATGCTGCTGCTGCACTGTGGGATCAGATAGCTGAGATGATGTGGGCTAATTACCAGGCAACCTTACAGCATCATGCACAAGCTCAGTTGGTGGATGAATCAGATGAGGATGACCAGGACGACTGGTACCTGTAGTACCATACAATATTTACTACATTGCATGATTTTTTTTTGCCATGCATGCCATATAATATCGGGAAACATGACATCAATTTTAAAATTGATACAAAATGCAGCTACAGAAATACAAGACTACATTGTATTACCTGTATTCAAAGTACCAGCACTGTGAAGTGCAGGATGATTGAACAGATCGTGGATGAAAGAACAGTGGATATTGTCACTCAGAAGGCTACAAAATGTGATTGCAGCAGTAGGATTTAGAGAGATGTGCGTCAGCATGAACTGACAGTGATTGGCTGGTATACTTGGGATCCCATATAAAAGTACAATGGTGTCGCGAACATACTTGTTCGGATTGACAAAATTGTTGTCAATCAAATCTTTCAGGCTATGCATTGAGGAATCGACGGTGTGTAGCACCACAGTGGTCGTATTGCCATGGCTACCCCCTCCAGCAGCACAGCTGCTCCCAGCAATGCTAGACTTCTGGGTTTGATTTTGGCTTGATGTGGGCCAGGAGACACGGCTTCGTTTGCTGGCATGGTCAGAAGAAACAGAGGATATGAGTGGCAATGTGAGTGACATGGGGGTAGCCAGATCCTCTGATGTCATTGAGGAAAGGGGATGCTTGCCAGACGAACATGTACTGAGTGAGGGGGGGGAGGATGTGAGCATTGCCATCATGATTGCAGTTGAGGAGACAGCTTGAGCAACAACAGTCGTCATCATCATATCCATGTCAATTGTGTCAGTGGCCTCAGACAAGGGGCCTTGCTTGACTTCATTGGAAGGGCCAGCCTGAGTATCGTTACTAGCACCCGGTTGATAAGTGCACCTCCCTGTGACAACACCATTCAGGAAAATGTTGTCCATCAGCAATAGGTACTTCCAGCCCTTGTTCTCAAAGTCTTTCATCTGGGCATGCTGCAAATGATCAGTACACATCCAACACACACAGGGAATTGATCTACATACCTGGGACAAAAATGTGCTGAAAATTTCCTTATCCTCAGGTGTTTGAATATTTGCACCTCATTCATCGTCCCAATGTACACCTGATTTAGACCGCCAAGCACAGATTGCACTGTAGATAATCTTCAACTGTAATGACCTAGATCAGTCTCATTGAATTGTGATTAGAGATCAAGACTGTTGAATAGACTCTGTGTTACATACATAGTAATTAGTTCACATGTCACATGTATTTACTTTCAGACTCAGCAGAGCTGAGTTCTAATTGATTCTTTACTCAATACCACCATCACCCATTGTAAACTCCTCAAGCCCAACCAACCCAGGTATGTGAGAGACCTTCCCATGTATGTAACACGTGTACTCACAACAGGTTATGAGCCCCAAGCAGGCTGGCAGCATTTATATGCAGCCTCCCCACTCTCTCATCTTTACCTGACCATTGGTCGGTGCAGATTCAGTTCTGCCCACCATTCGGGTGCCTTCAGGGTGCAGATTAAGTTCCACCCCCGAATGGTGATCATCTGAGCTGTTCGTGCAGATTCAGTTCCACTGAACGCTTTGCAAAGCAAAAGCTGTGCAGAGCAGCAGCTCTCCATCTCAAAACAAGGGGAGACTATGTCTCCCAAGTTTTTGGGCTCTGGACATTCAGCAACATGGTTTATCCCATCCCTTTCACTTTTCATTTAAGGTATCCATGCTAATGTCTATCCCTGCCAGATCCTCACCATGTCTTCCACCTCCCTCTCCACCATTGTCAAGCTCAACAGCACGAACTACCATGCCTGGTGGTCCCAGATGGACAATTACCTTTGTTCCATCAGGGTCTACTCCCACATCATGAAGCTCCAACCCACTGTCCCTGTCACTCTCTCAGAGGTAAAGGACAGTAATGAGCATATCACCCAGACTGCCTATACTCCCCCGGCCAACAAAGTATGTTGCACCGAAGAGAAGCAGGAGGACTGGGACAAGGATGACGACAAGGCCACTGGTGCAATCGCACTCACTTGCGAATGCCACATTCATGAGTGCAGCATCAACTTCAGCAACCATGCCAAAAACATACTCATTGAACTCAAAAAGCGGTTCAACAACCCCACTGTCTCCTCCATGATCATGGAGTTTAAAGCCCTCATGGGCCTCCAAATCCCCAACAACAACTTGCCGGTGTTGACCTTCTCAAAGCTTGACACCCTCTTCTCCCATCTCTCTGACTTTGGCTACCCGGTCAACAACAAAATAAAGTCATTGATTGTGATCTCCAAGATCCCCAAGTACGCTGACCACATCACCACTGCCATTGCTGCCGCAAAGCCCAAGACAAACTTGGCAGGAGTTGTCACCAAGACGGTTCCCACCATCAAGGAGATTTTCTGACAGATAGAAGTGTCATGGCAAATGTACATGCAGCGCCATCCTGCCAAAAACTCCCAGCCTCAACAGGCCAACAAAGTCAGTGCTGTCAAACGGCAGCAGGGGGAACCCCAGTTCTCCCAGCAGCAGCAGATGCAACAAGGTGGTTCCTCCTCCAAGGGGAATAACCAGAAAGTGCAGAAGGGCAACTACTCTGAAAAGGGCGAAGAAAAATGCAAGGAGAAGAAGAAGACCCGCAAGGAGAAGAAGCAGGCAGAGGCTGCACAAGCCTCAGCCTCCTTCACCTTCACCTCTGCCACCATCATTGCCCCTGCCACCACCACATTCACATCGCCCATCCCTGACTCCTGCTGCAACGTGCACACACCCAGCACGACCCACTATGGGCTGCTTGCGTTTCCTCTAACCCAGGAAACCATCTCCCTCGCACAACGCCTCGAGGTCCCCATGATCTCCTCTACCATCTGCAACCTTGAGCCGGTTGTGTTATGATTCACTTCTTTTTTTGGTTACTCTTAGTTACGATAGACCAGCCCGACCCGGTATCTTTCACCTTCTTTAGAGTGCTCTAGAACATGCAACGTGTTCGTCGCACACCTTTCATTTCCGTCTTCTATTCTTGCTATCTACGCTTCTATTTCCTGTGGAAGGTTCTATCT